>JBBGZY010001926.1:1632500-1821977 GCA_037952925.1 Lithobates clamitans
GAAGAAGCACTTTACATTTTTTCAGTATACCTTGAATGTCATACTAGATGTCCCTGTGGAGGTATTCTGCAAAGCGTTCAGAGGCACATTGAAATCACCCTCCAAAATTGGGCACCCTGAAGCATACCATTTTAGTTCACTATATGTTTACAAAAAAGGACGTGCAATGTATAGGGAAAGTAAAGTTCCAAAAAGTTTATGTCGAAATGACCAGACACACAAATGATCATGGCACCAAAATCCCATTTGTTTTAGAATATTTGAAAATGGAGTAGGAATGCAGGACTTTTGAGTGCCTTAACAATTGATGCACAAAAAATCATTTAAAAACAATAATGTTTATTTAGACAAAATAGAGCTAAAATCATTGGTAATCCCCACCCTATTAGATTGTAAGCTCTTCTGAGCAGGGCCCTCTTAATCCTATTGTATTGTATTGTATTATAACTGTATTGTCTCCCTTTTTATATTGTAAAGCGCTGCGTAAACTGTTGGCGCTATATAAATCCTGAATAATAATAATAATAATAATAACCATTTAATCATATTTCAAGTGTATATTACAGTAAATTGATACCACACTTATAGTTCAGACATGTTTCGCCATATTTAGCTTCTTCAAAGGAAAGCGTGATGATGAATACACTAATAAAGTAAACAAAGTCAACAGTGAGAATAGATTCATATATACATTTTTTTAAAACAAAGACGGCTACAGCAGGGTGGGATAATTCTGGGAGGGTGTACTATGACGTCCTCCCAGGATCATGCTCCTACGCGATCCCTGGGGCACGCACCTGAGAATGTCCGTGACAGAACGGGGTAAAGGGCCAATGACAGTGGCCCTTTACCACATGATCGCCCCATCCAATGACGAAGTGATCAGTTGTAAACAGACCAGAACATGTCCGGTTCAGCTCCTCCTCTCTCCTTGCACAAATTTAGAGCCCAAAATGGCAAATCGAAGGTACACTAATGAAGAGATAACAATGTATATACAAATACCGCGCTGTCAAAAGAGAAGTGTATAAGGAGCTAACACATACAAGTGACCTGGTCTTGTAAAAAAGCAATATAAACAGAAAGTGTAGCGCTAACAACCATAGACATAGTCTATAACCATATTCATGGTTAAACTCAAAAAATATAAATCACATAAACGTATATAAATTCCTGTGAAAAGAAAGAATATTTTAAAGTCCGTAACGTGAAGTGATGTTATTATTCTTATAGTCCTTAATAGGTAGATAACACCAAGAAGATGTGAAGATAACAAAATAAGTGTGTTGATAGGAGATCCGCCACCCTATTGGATAGGGGCTTACCAGAGAGATTGGACACAGATGGGTATACACCCACTGGGTCAATCTAGCTTGTAATTATGGGGATCTTCAGTGATGTCTGTATAGCATGAGGGTAGATCCAGGTGACCCGGTACTTCAGATATGGCAAAGGGGGGTGAATCTACTCAGATATCCAACGTATACATATAAAAGATGTGAGAGTACATAGCGTAATACTGTATATGGGGTTTAAAACTTGTTTATTAAAATAAGTGTCTGTTTATTTATTTCAATTGGCTTTGCTGAACACTCATGTTCTTTACAGAGCTTCAGGACGGACTGGATCCTTCCTTAATATCCAGGAAGAGATCGTCAGAGCCCTTCTGTTTCCAGACGGTGCTCCACCTCACCTTCCCCAACCAAATGCAGTATGCCAGCTGCATGAGAGGCATTTTCCTTATGTCCTCCCGAGTACCCCTACCCAACGAGCCCCCCAAAGAAGATGTTGTGTTGTGATATAGGCGTGACACCCAGTATTATTGTCCCTCCTGTCCTGACAATCCTGGTCTATGCATTGGTGAATGTTTTGAACGCTACCATTCACTAGTTGAATATTAGCATAGGGTACAGCACTGCACAGACTAGGACACACTTTCACAGGGTACCCAAGATGCCATCGCATTTTGAGAGACCCAAACCTGGTACCAGTTACAAAAGTTAAAGTTACTAAAAAAAGTGTAAAAAAAAAAATAAAAAAAAAAACACAAAAAAAATAAAATAAAAAAACAAAAATAGTTGTCGTTTTATTGTTCTCTCTCTCTCTATTCTCTCTCTATTGTTCTGCTCTTTTTCACTGTATTCTATTCTGCAATGTTTTATTGTTATTATGTTTTACCATGTTTGCTTTTCAGATATGCAATTTTTTTATACTTTACTGTTTACTGTGTTTTATTGGTAACCATTTTTTTTGTTTTCAGGTACGCCATTCAGCTGCAGAGCGGATTTATTTATCTTGACAGCAACAGTGTTTGCTCCTACCTTTTGCGGAAGGATGCCCCCATGCTTCGGCATATATATATTTTAGGCACAGGTTGTGTTAAATGTTTTATTTTTTACTATTTTTTTTGTATTTGCTTTGCAGGTATGGTAAGTCTTATGCCCTGTACACACGGTCGGACATTGATCGGACATTCCGACAACAAAATCCATGGATTTTTTCCGATGGATGTTGGCTCAAACTTGTCTTGCATACAGTACACACGGTCACACAAAGTTGTCGGAAAATCCGATCATTCTTAACGTGGTGACGTAAAACACGTACGTCGGGACTATAAACGGGGCAGTAGCCAATAGCTTTCGTTTTTTAATTTATTCTGAGCATGCGTGGCACTTTGTGCTTCGGATTTGTGTACAAATTTTATAGCAAGCTCTCAAACTTTGTGTGTCGGAAATTCCTATGGAAAATGTGTGATGGAGCCTACACACGGTCAGAATTTCCGACAACAAGGTCCTATCACACATTTTCCATCGGAAAATCCTATCGTGTGTACAGGGCATTACTGTTATACTGTAATGTTACTTTGTTTTATTGTTAACCATCATTTGCTTAGCAGGTACGCCATTCAGTTGCAGCGTGGATTTATTTATCTTGACAGCAACAGCATTTGCTCCCACAATATATAAAGCCGTGACTCCAGCGCTGTCGGAGGTGATTTCACCACCACAGTTACATACTTCAGCATATATGCCGAAGCGTTGGGGCAGCAGTGGGTGGAGGAGCAATTTGCTCCTACCTTTTGTGGGAGGATGCCCCCATGCTTCGGCATATATATATTTTAGGCACAGGTTGCGTTCAATGTTTTATTTTTTACTATTTTTTTTTGTATTTGCTTTGCAGGTATGGTAAGTCTTACTGTTATGCTGTAATGTTACTTTGTTTTATTGTTAACCATCATTTGCTTAGCAGGTACGCCATTCTGTTGCAGCGCGGATTCATTTATCTTGACAGCAACAGCGTTTGCTCCCACAATACATAAAGCCGTGACTCCAGCACTGTCCGAGGTGATTTCACCACCACAGTTACATACTTCAGCATATATGCCGAAGTGTGGGGGCAGCAGAAGGCGGAGGAGCAATTTGCTCCTAACTTTTGCGGGAGGATGCCCCCATGCTTTGGCATATATATACGGTGCATGTATGCCCATCATTAGAAGTGGGTTGATGAAGGGAGGTATTCTAATGGTGGGCATACCCACCGATCAATCTCTTTTTTTTGTTAAGCCCACAGGCTGCATAAAAAAAAAGTTTACAATATATGCCCAACAAGGACCAGCAACGTACTGGTATGTTGCTGGACTTTGAGTGGTTATACCAGAATGATGCCTGCAGGTTTAGGTATCATCTTGGTATCATTCTTTTCAGCCAGGGGTCGGCTTTCATGTAAAAGCAATCCTAGCAGCTAATTAGCCTCTAGACTGCTTTTACAAGCAGTGGGAGGGAATACCCCCCACCATCTTCCATGTTTTTCTCTGGCTCTCCAATCCCAACAGGGAACCTGAGAATGCAGCCGGTGATTCAGCTAGCCGACCATAGAGCTGATCAGAGACCAGAGTGGCTCCAAATATCTCTATGGCCTAAGAAACCAGAAGCTACGAGCATTTCATGACTTAGATTTCGCCGGATGTAAACAGCGCCATTGGGAAATTGGGAAAGCATTTTATCACACCGATCTTGGTGTGGTCAGATGCTTTGAGGGCAGAGGAGAGATCTAGGGTCTAATAAACCCCAGTTTTTTCAAAAAAGAGTACCTGTCACTACCTATTGCTATCATAGGGGATATTTACATTCCCTGAGATAACAATAAAAATGATTAAAAAAAAATGAAAGGAACAGTTTAAAAATCAGATAAAAAAGCAAAAAAATAATAAAGAAAAAAAAGCACCCCTGTCCTCCCCTGCTCTCGCACAAAGGCAAACGCAAGCGTCGGTCTGGCGCCAAATGTAAACAGCAATTGCACCATGCATGTGAGATATCACCATGAAAGTCAGATCGAGGGCAGTAATTTTAGCACTGCAGTCGCCGCTGCACGTTTGTGTGCAATTTTAAAGCATGTCATGTTTGGTATCCATGTACTCGGCCTAAGATCATCTTTTTTATTTCATCAAACATTTGGGCAATATAGTGTGTTTTAGTGCATTAAAATTTAAAAAAGTGTGCTTTTTCACAAAAAAATGCGTTTGAAAAATTGCTGCACAAATACTGTGTGAAAAAAAAAAATAAACACCATTTTAATCTGTAGGGCATTTGCTTTAAAAAATATATAATGTTTGAGGGTTCAAAGTAATTTTCTTGCAAATAAAAATTATTTTTTCATGTAAACAAAAAGTGTCAGAAAGGGCTTTGTCTTCAAGTGGTTAGAAGAGTGGGTGATGTGTGACATAAGCTTCTAAATGTTGTGCATAAAATGCCAGGACAGTTCAAACCCCCCCCAATGACCCCATTTTGAAAAGTAGACACCCCAAGCTATTTGCTGAGAGGCATGTCGAGTCCATGGAATATTTTATATTGTGACACAAGTTGCGGGAAAAATACAAATTTTTTTTTTGAACAAAGTTGTCACTAAATGATATATTGCTCAAACATGCCATGGGAATATGTGAAATTACACCCCAAAATACATTCTGTTGCTTCTCCTGAGTACGGGGATACCACGTGTGTGAGACTTTTTGGGAGCCTAGCCGCGTACGGGACACCGAAAGCCATGCACTGCCTTCAGGCTTTCTAAGGGAGTAAATTTTTGATTTCACTCTTCACTGCCTATCACAGTTTCAGAGGCCATGGAATGCCCAGGTGGCACAAACCCCCCCAAATGACCCTATTTTGGAAAGTAGACACCCCAAGCTATTTGCTGAGAGGTATAGTGAGTATTTTGCAGACTTCACTTTTTGTCACAAAGTTTTGAAAATTGAAAAAAGAAAAAAAATTTTTTTTCTTTTCTTTCTTTATTTTCAAAAACAAATGAGAGCTGCAAAATACTCACCATGCCTCTCAGCAAATAGCTTGGGGTGTCTACTTTCCAAAATAAGGTCATTTGGGGGGGTTTGTGCCATCTTGGCATTTTATGGCCTTCAAAACTGTGATAGGTAGTGAGGAGTGAATCAAAAATTTACGCCCTGAGAAATCCTGGTGGCGGTGCTTGGTTTCGGGGCCCCGTACGTGGCTAGGCTCCCAAAAAGTCCCACACATGTGGTATCCCCGTACTCAGGAGAAGCAGAAGAATGTATTTTGGGGTGTAATTCCACATATGCCCACGGCATGGTTGAGCAATATATCATTTAGTGACAACTTTGTGCAAAAAAACAATTGTCACTTTCCCGCAACTTGTGTCAAAATATAAAATATTCCATGGACTCAACATGCCTCTCAGCAAATAGCTTGGGGTGTCTACTTTCCAAAATGGGGTCATTTGGTGGGGTTTTGCGCCATCTGGGTATTTTATGGCCTTCAAAACTGTAATAGGTAGTGAGGAGTGAAATCAAAACTTTACGCCCTTAGAAATCCTGAAGGTGGTGCTTGGTTTTCGGGGCCCCGTACGCGGCTAAGCTCCCAAAAAGTCCCACACATGTGGTATCCCCGTACTCAGGAGAATCAGCAGAATGTATTTTGGGGTGCAATTCCACATATGCCCATGGCCTGTGTGAGCAATATATCATTTATTGACAACTTGTGCAAAAAAAAAAAAGTTTGTCATTTTCCTGCAACTTGTGGCAAAATACAAAATATTTCATGGACTCAACATGCCTCTCAGCAAATAGCTTGGGGTGTCTACTTTCCAAAATGGGGTCATTTGGAGGGGGGTTGTGCCATCTTGGCATTTCATGGCCTTCAAAACTGTGCTAGGTAGTGAGGAGTGAAATAAAAAATTTACACCCTTAGAAATCCTGAAGGCAGTGCTTGGTTTTCGGGGCCCCGTATGCGGCTAGGCTCCCAAAAAGTCCCACACATGTGGTATCCCCGTACTCAGGAGAAGCAGCTGAATGTATTTTGGGGTGCAATTCCACATAGGCCCATGGCCTGTGTGAGCAATATATCATTTAGTAACAACTTTTTGTAAATTTATTTATTTTTTGTCATTATTCAACCATTTGGGACAAAAAAATTAATATTCAATGGGCTCAACATGCCTCTCAGCAATTTCCTTTGAGTGTCTACTTTCCAAAATGGGGTCTTTTGGGGGGGTTTGTACTACCCTGCCATTTTAGCACCTCGAGAAATGAGATAGGCAGTCATAAACTAAAAGCTGTGTAAATTCCAGAAAATGTACTCTAGTTTGTAGACACTATAACTTTTGCGCAAACCAATAAATATATGCTTATTGACATTTTTTTTACCAAAGACATGTGGCTGAATACATTTTGGCCTAAATGTATGACTAAAATTGAGTTTATTGGATTTTTTTATAACAAAAAGTAGAAAAAATCTTTTTTTTTCAAAATTTTTGGTCTTTTTCCGTTTAAAGCACAAAAAATAAAAACCCCAGAGGTGATCAAATACCATCAAAAGAAAGCTCTATTTGTGGGAAGAAAAGGACACAAATTTCGTTTGGGTACAGCATTGCATGACCGCGCAATTAGCAGTTAAAGCGACGCAGTGCCAAATTGTAGAAAGTGCTCTGGTCAGGAAGGGGGGTAAATCCTTCCGGGGCTGAAGTGGTTAAATGATTTTTTGTGCATCAATTGTTAAGGAACCCAAAAGCCCTGCATTCCTACTCCATTTTCAAATATAAGGAAAGTAAACATTAGCTAAAGTAATAGGGTGACCTACTAGTGTATCCTTGAGGAAAAATTATCTCCCTTCAGGGTCAGCCAATTGTTAGGTGAGGACAAAGGGCGCCTCCTTACTCACCAAAATGGACACTCCTTTAGTTTTAGAGGATGGATTTGACATATGATAAGCCTTAGGAAAGTGAGAATTTATAAGATTGGGATGTGTTGTTACCTAAAGTGTGTTTCTTGCAAAAAGACCAGCTGAGGTCTAATCTTTTTGAGCTCTCTCAACAATTAAGTAATTTTTTCTGAAATGTTGAGCCCTTTTGCATTGTACAGAATAAGGGTGGGATGTTTCCCAAGCCCTGAAAAAGCCATGGCAGAATTTTAATAACTATCAGTAAAGGTATAGGAACTCCCTACCTTTGTGTCCACTCAGAAGAGAAAAGGGTAAGAACAGTGAAAATGTTTGTCTAAAAATATAAGGAAGAGAAATGGGAATGATGCCTTTTTGATGAACTAATACCCAAAAGCAAAACATATTTTGTAGTCAATTATAAATAGATAGCTAAAGTACCTTTTGGACAAACTACCAAATGTGAGTGGTTCGATTGGTAGAGGACAAGAACAGATAATAACAACTTCAATACTGGACACTTTTACTCCCTTCCTGCTCAAGCCAGTTTTCAGCTTTAAGCCACACTTTGAATGATAACTGTGCAGTCATGCAACACAATATGACATTTTTATCTTTTGTTATTAAACAAATACAGCTTTCTTTTAGTGGTATTTAATCACTGTTGTTTTGCATTATTTTCACCCAAAAAAAATATTATTTAGTCTGTAGGAAAGCTATAGAGTCCACAAACTATGGTATATATATATATATATATATATATATATATATATATATATATATATATATATATATATATATATACAGTATATACAGTTAGGTCCAAATATATTTAGACACAGGCACGCTTTTCATACTTTTGGCTCTGTATGCCACCAGAATAAAATTAAAATGAAACAATCCAAATTAAATTGAAGTGCAGACTTCCAGCTTTAATTCAAGGGGTTGAACATAAATATATTTATAATATATTTAGGAACTGCAACCATTTTTACACATAGTCCCCCCATTTTCAAATGTAATTGGACAAATTAATATAATCATAAATAAATGTTAATTTTTAATATTTTGTAGAGAATGCATTTACTGGCAATGACTGCCTGAAGTCTGGAACCCATAGGCATTACTAAAGACTGGGTTTCCTCCTTTCTGATACTTTGCCTGGCTCTAACTGCAGCTGTCTTCCATTGTTATTTGTTTGTGGGTCTTTCTGCCTTTAGTTTTGCCTTCAGCAAGTGAAATGCATGCTCAATTGGGTTGAGATCAGGTGACTGACTCAGAATATACGCAGAATATTCCACTTCTTTTCATTCAAAAGCTCCTGGGTTGCTTTTGCAGTGTGTTTTGGATCATTGTCCGTCTGTACTGTAAAGCTCCGTCCAATGAACTTTGGTGCATTTGGCTGAATCTGGGCTGACAGTATATCTCTAAACACTGCAGAATTCATCCGGCTGCTTTTGTCTTCTGTCACATCATCAATAAACACCAATGACCCAGTGCCACTGGAAGCCATGAATGCCCATGCCATCGCACTGCAAGCTCCACCATATTTCACAGATGACGTTGTGTGCTTTGGATCATGAGCTGCTCCATACTTTCTCCATACTTTTTTCTTCCCATCACTCTGGTACATATTAAGCCTAGTTTCATCCATCCAAAGAATGCTTTTCCAGAACTGGTCTGAGTTTTTTAGATGTTTTTTGTCAAAGTCTAATCTGGCTTTTCTATTCTTCAGGCTTATGAATGGTTTGCACCTTGTGGTGAAGCCTCTGTATTTGCTCTTGTGAAGTCTTCTCTTGATTGTACGCTTTGACAATGATACGCCCAGCTCCAGGAGTGTCCTTCACTTGTCTGGATGTTATGAATGGTTTTTTATTTACCATAGAGAGGATCCTGCGATCATCCACCACTGTTGTCTTCCTTGGACGTCCAGGCCTTTTTATGTTGCTGAGCTCCCCAGTGCGTTCTTCTTTCCTCAGAATGTACCAAACTGTTGATTTGGCCACTCCTATTGTTGCTGCTATTTCTCTGATGGATTTGTTTCATTTTTAAAGCCTTACAATGGCCTGTTTCACTTGCATAGACAGCTCCTTTGAATGCATGATGTAGGATCACAGCAATAGATTCCAACTTGTAATCAACTCCAGACCTTTTACCTGCTTAATTGATGAAGAAATAACAAAAGAGTAGCCCACACCTGAAACCGATTTGAATTCAATTGTCCAATTACTTTTGGTCCCTTGAAAAGGGGGGGTTGCCATTCTTTAGAGCTGTAATTCCTAAACCCTTCCTCCTAAATATGTTTTGGTAAATACCTGAAAAAAACTAAAATTGTGCCTTTGTCCAAATATATATGGACCTAACTGTATATATATGTGTATATATATATATATATATATATATATATATATATATATATATATATATACACACACACATACTGTATATCTGAAAATCTCATTTCTTGAAGCACAAAAATATCATGACAGTACAAATATCCCCCAAATTATACCTAGTCAGTCCAAGAGGCATGGTGGGTTTTTGAAGTTGTAATTTTTTGTCACCATTTAAAAAAAAATGAAAAAAATAATAAAGATCTTTTAAAATGTTTTACATATTGTCACCAGTGCAATACAGCATCATCATATAACTGGTGCTGCAGTGATCAGGGACACTGACTGGTGACATTATGTCAATAATAATTTTTTTTTACATACAGTGACCAGAGGAATACAGTGTTACCATAGTAACATTGTACTACTCTTTTTTTAACACACTATGGTTGCTTATAACTGTGAATGTTACAATTATTAGCAGCCATTTTTTTCTGAATGAAAACTGCTCATTTAGTGTTTACTATTGTGATTAGCTGTGATTGCCCACAGTTAATCATATGGTACAGATGGGCTGTGATTGGCCCTGTCTGTTCCATGTGATGGCTGTAAACAATCACAGAGCTCATCACAATACTACACAATTAAAAGCATGAATCAAAGCCACTCATTGTGTACAACTGTCATGTGATCTGCTGCCATGGCCCTCACATGGTACTGGCAGCGGGCCATGTAATGGTCATGTGTACTGGGCACACAAATAGCTGTGTGTGTAGCAGACATTTTATTCATGTCACTATTCTCCTATGCCATTTTGTCAAAAAAGGCAGTGACCACCCCCCCTTCCTTCAGTTAATACAATACACAAACTGTTAACTGATGCCAGAACCTTCTTATCAGATCAGGACAGATACAGGTCCTCTTGTGCCGAATCCACACTTTAGTCTGGAAAACCCTAATAAAATGCCACAATTACCCACTTGAGTGACTGGAGTTTTAACAGATATCTGTAGCTTTCCCGCTATTCTAAATCCTGTAGCAATCCACATTTTTGATAGACTGGTTAGCAGCTAAGGCTCAGTATATGTCATAACTCATGAAATAATAATAGCAAAGCCAGAATAAAGTCATATTCACCTTCATAAGTTATTGGGTAGCATTTTGAACCCTAAATCCCCTATGCTAGGAGGTACCAGTATAGATTAGACCTCCACACCCCTCCTATGAGAAAAAGATATTCGAGACCTGTCATGTCTATATCCATTTTGAAGCTACCCTACAGATATTCAGAGATGTGAATACTTATAGAAAACTGTATATGGGACTTGGTCATAAATGTGGTGATGTGCCAGCAACCACCGCTTAGACCATATGATTGGTTAGATGGTCTCTGTCAACACCCCCCTTGATGGGAAGAAAAGTGGAATGCATCCAAATTTTGGCAGCTCTCATTTACCATCAAGCAAAAGAAGACCTGTCAAGTTATGAGAACCAATAGATCACTTTGCACACAGACTGAACTCTGCTGAAACAAGACTTGCAAGTATTCTTCATTTTTCACCTTGCTGTAATCTTCCTTCCCACGGGCAGAAGCCATCTTTCCTTTTGGGTTCCTTATTGGTTGGGCAGACTTTAGCCTCATCCACTGGCTTCCTGACTAATGTGAAATCATAAGAGAGAAAGCAGCCATTGTGGTGGAGACCAAGAGAAGCCAGATTTCTAAATTTTTTATTTATTTTATTTATTTATTTCAGGTACTTATATAGCGCCGTCAATTTACGCAGCGCTTTACATATATATATATTATACATTCACATCAGTCCCTATACCCTCAAGGAGCTTACAATCTAAGGTCCCTAACTCACATTCATACATACCAGGGCCGATTTAGACAGGATCCAATTAACCTACCAGCATGTCTTTGGAGTGTGGGAGGAAACCGGAGTACCCGGAGGAAACCCACGCAGACACAGGGAGAACATGCAAACTCCAGGCAGGTAGTGTCGTGGTCGGGATTCGAACCAGTGACCCTTCTTACTGCTAGGCGAGAGTGCTACCCACTGCGCCACTGTGCCTAAATGATTGCAGTTGATGCCTGTGGATTTCACAAGACAATTGCAGAGGGGATATTGGCTGATTTGATCTTCACTGTGCTGTCCAGAACCTTATGACAATAGAGGTGAGGGGAGCTGTTGCCAGAAGCCCACATGAAGCAAAGGTGGGGGATAGAGAAAAAGAACCTCGAGCTTCAAGGGCTGTGCTTTGCGGCTAAGAGCTGAAGACAGCTGCAAAAGTGCATCTGGAGCTTTGCACGAAGTGGAATTAGAAAAATTGAGAGTTGCAGGAGGGACATGCAGGCTGTTGGGCTGCAGATGAGTACTGCGTGCAGATCTTTACAAAGCTGTAAAGCCAAAGAGACTATGGTATCCAGCTGTGCTGCTGTACAGGGCTGCTATGCAGTGCCTGCCCAGAGACTGAACTGCTACCAGGTACAGTGATGCAGTGCCAATGGTGTTGCTGCATATACTGCGCAAGACTGCTGCTGAGACCTCTGAGAGAGAGACTACTACTTAGGCTAAGTTCACACTGGCATCAAGAGCAGGCATTTGAGAGGCATTTGATAGGCGTTAAAATTGCCCCTCATACACCTATGCACAAGATTCAATAGACAGCACATTGTGCTATTCACATTACTGTATAAAAACTTGAAGTGTTAGTGTTGCGTCATGTCACTTCAAAATTGAAGCCTCATGTCGAGTCAGGAGGTGTTGAAGCCTTTCAACGCCTTCCATTCCAGTCTATGGTAATGCTCCACAACCGCTCCAGCAGGCATTTGTGGAGGGCTTCAGGGTCGGTCGTGGCGCTTTAAAATGATTATGAAAAAAAACATGCTGGAGGAATAAGATGTCCCACAATGCCCGGTAATGATAGAGGATAGTATAGAGTGTCCTGCAGTCACTTCCTTCTTTGCACATCGTGTTTGTGCTGCATATAAAAGATTGCTGATATTAATCACACCCTTCTGATACAGGAGGTGGAAAACAGACCAGAGCTTTATGATTCAAGCACCAAAAGCTACTCTGATGCATACCGAAAGCGTGAGGCATGGTTGGAAATATGCGCACTTGTCTTCACGGACTGTTGGCAGTCATTGTCTCCAAAGGCGAGGGAGAACTTTTTCCCAAATGTATTATGAATGTTTGTTTTATTCTCTGCAATGGTAATCTAGTGATTTGCTGTTATCAATTTTCTGCAAACCCCCTTCACTGTTGTGTGCTTACACTGCATTTGTCCTAATGAATGACAGCACCTTTCCAATGGTCTGAACAATGTTATTTCAAATAGATACTGTAGGTCAATGTTTTTCAACTCCTTTCCTCAAGTACCTCCAACAGGTCGTGTTTTCAGGATTTCCATTATTTTGCACAGGTGATTTGATCAGTTTCACTTACCACAGCCGTTTTATCTGAGGGAAATCCTGAAAACATGACCTGTTGGGGGGTACTTGAGGACTGGTGTTGGGAAACATTGCTGCTTTAGGTAATGTTGTAGGTAATATTTTATAGGGAGTTAGTTTGTGCTGTCCTCTGGTTCAATTGTGTTTTGTTTTATTGTTGATAGGATACATATTGCTTGCAATAGATGGACTTTTTTCATGTTTGAATATTTAAAACGACATGTGTGTTTTCTTTTCCCAAGGTAACCGCCATTAAAAAACATTGGAAGTCACTCAGGGACTGATTCAAGAAAGATATGACAGCATTAGATACCCAATCAAGTGGTTTTGCTGCAAAGCAAGTGAACACCCACTGACTGTTTAATGAGCTTCAGTTTTTGAGGGCTGTAATGAACAGGAGACAGTGAGTGCAGTTCCCCATCGATTTTGTCATGATACAGTATATGTGAAGCTGCCTACTAATTGTCACGAAACTTTTAACATGATTTTCTTTTCCTTCACACAGAACAGGAAATATTTCAGACAGCAGTGACAGGGTTGGTGCCTCCACGCCAGAGCTTGAGAACCTGGAAAATACAGACCTGATGTGCCCTCCACATCCTCTGTTCCAAGCATCTCAGGGAGTGATTGTTTCTAAAGGAAAAAATGTCATTTAAAACTGCTCGCGGCTGTAATGAATTGCGGGATCCCAGTACTGTCTCCTGTAATTTTGACCATTTTGACACTTTTTTGGTGAATGTGTAGGGGTACAATATACCTAATACCCATTCACATAGGATGGGGGCTGGGATCTGGGGGTCCCCTTATTAAAGGGGGCTTCAAGATTCGGATAAGCCCCCCACCCACAGATCCCCACAACCACCAGGCAAGGGTTGTAGGGATGAGGCCCTTGTCCCCATGGGGACAAGGTGTTTTGGGGGGACCCTAAAACACCCTCCCTATGTTAAAAGCATGTGGCCTGGTACAGTTCAGGAGGGGGGGCACTCTCTCACCCCCCTTTTCCTGCCAGGTTGCATGCTCAGATAAGGGTCTGGCATGGTTTTTGGGGGGACCCCTACGCCATTTTTTTTTTTCAATTTTGGCTTGGGGTTCTTCTTAAAATCCATACTAGACCTGAAGGGCCTGGTATGGATTTTGGGGTGCCCCCACGCCATTTTTAAAAAATTTTGGTGCAGGGTTCCCCTTAATATCCATACCAGACCTGAAGGGCCTGGTATGGATTTTGTGGGGACCCTCACACATTTAAAAAAAAAATAGTTGTGGGATTCCCCTTACTATCCATACCAGACCCAAAGGGCCTGGTAGTGGACTGGGGGGGGGACCCATGCCGTTTTTTCAATGATTTTTATCTATATTGCTGGGATCCTTTACAAATGTAATTTTGCTGCTCTCATTCATAAAACTATGTACGGCTGCCATGTAAGCAGCCTTACATAGTGTGGGGGCCAATCATGGCTCCCACAGCAGAGCCTGCTGTGATTGGCCAAAGCATTCAGGTCAGGTGCATGCTTTGGCCAATCAACAGCCATCAATGCACTGCGATCTCGCAGTGCATTTATGGTCTCGCCGTTCATTGTTCATTCTGCGGGCGCTTGAATTTCCCATGAACGCCCCATAATGTGTGGTATTTGGAGAACGGGCAAACACCCGATGTTCGAGTCGAACTCGAGTCGAACTTACGTTCGACTCGAACATCGGGCTCATCCCTAATTTCGACATACTAGCAAATAAAAACCAGCCATAACATTATGCTCACCATCTCAATATTTAGGAGGTTCCTGAACACAAGCAGACCTCCTAAAGTATGTACAGGATATTTTGCAACAAGCTGTTCAAAGCAGTGTAATGACAATTCCAGGTTGCCTTGTCTTCCCTGACACACTCACATGTCCATCCAACCACATGGTGTTAAATTGACCATTGTCAAATTGGTGTTGATTTACCACAAATGGAGAGTACAAAATCAGGTGAAGCTCTGCACAGAACAATCAGCTGCCATGCTTATTTGTAAAAGCTTTAATTGAACCCACTGAAGTTAAAGGGTGATTGGCTACCATACATAGCTGGACCTGATTGTACACTCTCCAGTTTTGAAAAATCAGCATCACTGTGTCTATTAATTTACTTGCATGTAAAGTATCTTAAACATTTAAAATGTTTATTAGAATCTGTATATGGCTTACGGTTTTGGTGTTTGAAACACAAAACAAAGCATGTTAACAATGTGGTGTTTTTTTTTGTTTTTTGCTTTTTTTTTTTAACTCTATTTTAAATAGAGAAGCTGTATTTCAAAATAACAGGTTATCTTCACAATTTATCCTTGCACAGGTAAGACACAAACCATCTATCTTTCACTGGGGGTGCTTACAATATTCACGTAAATCTCTTCCAAAACGTTTTATTACCTGCAGTGTGTAATTCAGCTTCATATTGCATCACTCTGCTAGTGACTCTCCCCCGAGATTATGCTGCTGTGCAATAGTGTCCCTGTGCTCCTTGAAGCATAGTGCAGACGCTCTATACAGGGTGTATTTTACTGCCTATACCATGCTGATGTCCAACGGTGCTTCTGTTTCCCTTCCAGAGTTGAAGCAATCTCCATTGGATGCATTCCATGCAGGAGTTATGTTAACGCCTCCAAATGCTGCTGTCCAATGGTGCCCCTTGTACTCTTATCTTGAGTTTTGGAACATGCAGGAGGTTTTTATTCTGAATTGCACACCAGGGTAAAAACCAGGGTGAATAAAAAAAATTGAAACCTTTTTTGTATACCACTACAGGTAAGTTTTTTTTTTTGCTTTGTTTTCTACCTGTGATGCCATGCTGGAAAACAATACACATTGCACAATACACAATACTCACATAACATTGTCCAGTCAGCAACTCAAGCTGACAATACCTCCCTTAGCATTCTCCATTTATTTGCTAATATGCCAAAGGTGCACTCGACAAATCACCTAGCTCTTGTTAGCCGATAATTAAAGACTTTCATCTTCAAATCCAGGCCTCTTTTGGGATATGGTTTCATTACTGAAGTCGACAGTGAAATTGCCTCATCAGCTGCTAGCACATAGGGTAGGTGCTCTCCATTCTCTGATTATAGGCTGAGTACATGATACGTTAAATCTTTCTACCAGTATCCTTCTTCCCATGGCTGAATTGTGAAACACGCAGAGCCTCCATAAGCAACAACGTCAATTGCAACAAAATTGTAGTTGCTATTAGCAATGGCCATCAGGACTATGGAAAAATATTTTTTTATAGCTGAAATACTTGAAGCCACTGTTTGGGGGCATTTGTATGTGTATGTGTTTCCCATGCAATGCACCAATGCAATGAAAGTTGCTGTTATTTTGAAATTCATTGTTGATTTCCAACCACCGTTCCTCTGTTGGCTCCGGCATTACGATTCCCTTTAGTACCTTCCATATTGCTTCACATGTCTCATGGACTATGTTGTGGATTGTGGCTTTGCCCAGAAGGTAATGGAAGTGGAGGGAAGAGAAGGATTCATCAGTTGCCAAAAATCTGTGAAATAAACATTAATTAGTATTTTCATCATATATATATATATATATATATATATATATAACATTCTGTGGAGAGGGGTTATTTGGGGTTTACAGATGGGCAGAAACTCTATTGTTCAGTAGTGCTGATGTTTAGTAAAGCACAGCTGCTAGGGATTCTGGCTTGTCCGATTTTAATACATTTTGGAACATGACAGAAGACAAAGAAATGTGTACAGAACTGTGGCATTTGTCACCTTGGATTACTTACCACAGTGTGACTAACAGACGCTCTTCTGGAGACACTGGAAGCCTCAATCTGGTTCTCATGTGTACCAACCAGGGTCTAAGAATCTCCAGCAGTGCATCAAAGAATGTAACTTTCATGCGGGCATAGGCATAAAACTTCTGAGGGTAGGTGCGTAAATAATGATACAGGGCATGAAAGTGCCCTTTAGAATATCTCCCAGAAACAATTGGATGTACCCAGTAGGGCCTAGATGCCCTTCCTCTGCTCAGCCAATTGCTCATACAGCAGCATCATCTGCAGGAAGCCAAACATGAGATAAAGCCTGGTAAAGGAATCCATCCTGCTGCCTTCCCTGGTATAATGGAGGATACACAGGAAACATTCACCATGACAAGCCACACCTCAAAGTTTTTATTTCCTGTAATGTAACTTCCCTTTTAAAATTCAAAAATAGGTGTTTAAGGAGCAGTTTTGACTCGCATCAAACGCTTCAAAACTGTGCATAGGGCGTTTAGAGAGCACTTTTTTTTTAATGCTTGTTAAACATCCTATACTAAAGCTCATTGATGCCTGTCTGATGCCCATACTAACACCATACAAACACTAGGAGCGTTTGTTGAGCATTAGACATTTAGTCAAGTGTGAACAAGCCCTAAGGACTGCAAGCAGAAAGAAGGCTACTGTTATTGGTTTTGAATTAACTGCCATGAGGTATTGTTATTGTTTTATTGGTCAACCAAACTGTTAAATCTGTTTCCTTGAGTAGACACAGTCTATATGGGGCGTGACCGGACGTGGAGGTGAACGGAGGTGTATGAGGTCTTCCCCTCGCTCCAGCTCCCTGCTGCTGCTCATGACGGATTGATCTGACTCTGAATGCATCACTGCCCGTGCTTCCTGGTCTCCTCCTTGCTACCCCATTAGCCCTGTTACCCTGCCAACCTAACCCTGTGGTGCATCCTTACCTGGCGGATCCCGGCAAAAAAGGGGGAAGGGGGCGGCAGTATCGGGGGCTCGGTCGCCCAGCGGTAAAATTAAGGAGAGACTGGCTGTTTAAATCAGGCTCGGGTGGTTGCCCGGCAACGCTCCAGGCTCTCGCTGGAGTTGTGAGATCCACGTGTCTTGTCAGTGAAGAGTGGTAAGGGGCGGGCAGCTCGTTCAGCTCGATCTGCCTGGGAAGCCGAAGAAATAAAGGAGTGATAAAGGGAAAAAAAGAAAAAAAAAAAGGGGACGCAACTACACAGCAGTCCTGGACAACAGGGGGTCCCGCTGGAAGGGCTTCATCATGCTGAGAGCTGGCTGGCTTCGCTCCTGAGAGGCTGTGAGGTAATAACCTAGAACTACTTCATTTTTCAAAATAACAGCAAATTATGTTGAGGTATTCCTGACAGGCACCAGAGTACTTATCGATGTAAGTTATTTTTTAGTTCAAGTTGCATTAGTCTTTGAACAGCATTCTGGTTCACTAAGGAATAGAGGAATAGGGGAACTCGTACTGGCCACCTTTTCCGTCATAGTCTCTCAGGATAACTGACATATATACTGGGTAAAAATGACTAAGAAAAAGGGAGAGGAGCACCCCCAGCACCCTCACGAGGGTTCCCTTGCGCAGACTACCCGGGCAGCTAAGGAGAAGGGGAATCTTGCAGTGTCCGCATCAGCAGCGGCATCTAAGCTAGAGAAATTTGCCCATACTCCCTCGCAATCCCCAGCTAAGGGTACTCAGCAACTCCATGAGAAGACTCTGATGGGAGCCACAGGGGATAGAAAAAGTCTCAGCAAAAAAAATACTATGAGAAACCCCCTAACGGGGCTTTAAAGCAGCCAATGAAAAAGACTATAGATAGTCAAAAAGTTAATTTTATTAATACAGAAAATGGTATAAAACAGATGAGTTCTGACCTTTGTGTCTGGACACAAACTGGAGTGCAATATAAAAATCACAACGGACAATGCCCGTAATTGGGAACAATGTACAGTACAGTATATTAGACACAGCAAGATCATGGAAAATGGAATCCTGATGCGTTTCGACCCTCACTGGGTCATCTTCAGAGGATAAATGTCAGCTGTTGGGGTGGAAGCATGTGTCAGGCATGGCGTAAATAATCAACAGTGGCAAACTCATGTACATACAGCAAAGCATATATGTATGACTTGTATAGTTACCCGTCACAGAGTTCCCAATGTTTCAGAATGTTCCCAGTGATGCAATCCCTCCTATGCCATCCCCGTTGTGTCCCCTCACCATACCTAATCCCATCACCCCCCCCCTCCCCCCCATCCTCTCCTTTTTCAATTGGGAAAAATCAACACTGCTTCCGTAAGACGCAACATGTAATAGTCGATGGGGGGGCATGCCGAGATTGAGGGTAGTGGAGAAGATGCGCTATCTGGGTATAGTTATTTAAACTGACCCGGTACAATATATAGGGGATAATCTAGTCCCTCTATTGGAAAAATTTAGAAGGAAAAGTGTTATTTGGCGACAACTCCCGTTATCCCTGGCAGGTAGAATTAACTTGATTAAGATGGTTTGGATGCCACAATTATTGTATGTACTCCACAACTCCCCAGTCTGGATTGGGAAGAGCTGGTTTCTAAAAATAAACACCTTATTTAGAGAATTAATATGGAAGAAAGGACGGGCAAGGATCAAATTACAAATGCTACAGCGCCCAGTTGGGGAAGGGGGGCTGGCAGTACCTCACCCCTATAGCTACTTCTTGGCGGTGCAATTACAACATCTAGGAGGCTGTGAATATCAGGGCCTGTTGAATACTAACGCAAAACTTATGACGCATGATACCCCACACGGGTCCCTGGCAGAGGCACTGGAGGCGGGGACATTTCAGGAGGGACCTCCAACATATAAACTAATCATTAAAGTCTGGCAAGCTACTAAGAGGATTATGGGTTACGGAGGTCACACTGAATTTTCACCCATATGGAATAATAAGGGTCTGAAGGAGTTGTTAGCATTGGATATGGGTCCGCCACGGTTTATGCAGATTGGCGCAGTTATACGAAGGTAAAACCCTGAAATCTTTAATTGAGCTAAGGCGTGAATATGGGATTTCAAATAACACTTTTTACACTTATTTACAGATCAGGCACGCACTTAACAGTCAATTTAGTAACTGCCCATTAGAATGGTGCAATGCACTTCTCCTCAATAAAATTATTAGAGCAAATACCACTAAGGGCATGATAGCAATAATAAGCGGACAAATCTCTGATAGATTGCTTGCTCTGCAAACGACTCTGGATGTAAAGGAAAGGTGGTCGAGGGAGGTGGGGGAGATCACGGATAGCCAGTGGAAGGGAATTTTGAAGGCCAGCCCTTTGGTGTCGGTCTCTTCATCGCAGCAGGCGTCGCACCTTTTTCTGATACACAGGGCCTACTACATCCCTAAGAGATTATTTAGGTTTGGCCGTAGACTGGACGACAAATGCCCTAGATGCCTAGACACTGGTGACTTAATACACATGGTGTGGAGATGCCCAAAACTGGCGAGATACTGGTCAGGGATAGTTGGGATTATAGAAATTAGGTTTAAAATTAAGCTAAAACAGGAGGCCAGGGTATGTATCCTTGGCCTGATAGGGGAAGGTGTGGGGTGCAATAATAAGAAAGTCGCTATAGGGAGGTGCCTCTATCAAGCCAGGAAATGAATAGCACAGTCCTGGCTATCCATCACGCCCCCAACTATTGAAGACTGGCTTAAGACAGTGGACAAGTTAGTGTGGATGGAAAAAACAGTCTATATCAGGAGAAGTAGCTACGATAAATTCACAAAAATTTGGAGTCCCTGGCTGCAATGGTCGGGTACAGCCCCCTGACCTGGACCCAATCTGAAAAGAGCCTAAGGTATTGGAATACCCGCTAGTAAAGTATAGTGGCAAAGGAGATCCAGTGATAAGAGGATCAACAGCTGATGTGATGTTAGCATAAAATATTGGTTATGCAACTTTTTAATAGTTCAGTAATAGGGGAGGATGGGAGGGGGGGTCGGGGGCAGGGGCTGGGAAGGGGTATACGAGTTTCAGATAGGATTCAGGTCTCATTGTTTCTCTTTTTCATGGATGAGAGTAATGTATTTTTGTATAATTGGACCAGTTAATTTTCGTAACTGGATGTGTAAACTATAATGCTTTTTAACTTTTTCTTATTTTTTTTTTTTGTAACAAGAAAAAACTAACAAAGAATATATTGAATTTAAAAGAAAAATCTGTTTCCATACTACAGAGGTATTGTTTTCAATAAAGTTCATTTTAAGCTACATGTGTTTTGGTGAGCTTGGCTTTAGCCTGGGTAGGTCATCACTGGGGGAAGACAGGCCAGCCCATCTAAAACGTAGATCCTCTGTTGGTATTGCTGCACAGGGGGATTCATCCAGGATTTTCATGGATGACCATGCTCAGAGGTATAAGCCAGGCCAATAAGATGGAACAGAAAGTTACCACAGAATGTTGATGGGCAGTGGGTGTTGATCCTGCTTTCTGCTTGCTGCTGCACATTTCTAGGTTCTTTACCAAAGAGATCTACCATTTATTGGGCCCCACAAAGGTAAGGTCTTAACATAAAACAAAAGAGAGAAACAGAGGCTGCACACCTCCATGTACTATTGCAATGGGATTGTTCGGTGACCTGTTTAGATCTGCCTGACATGACAGAGTTGGGAAATGACGGTGATACAACTTGTATTGTACAATCACAAGTGAACCCAGACACATCTTCTGAGACACCCCCAATAAGAAGAAGCACCTACTTCAGCAACCTCAGTCATTATGGAGTCTGAATTTTTTATGGCATTGGAAAACTTCATAACCAAAGGAAATCAGGCTAGTTGTGTTCATTTGTAACAGGCAGAAATGTTTATTTTGCTTTTAACATCAATGGGTTAAAGTAATTAAGGTCTATTTTTTCTTAATACGATTTTTTTTCCTCTCATTGGTACTGTGGGATATGGACCTGCATTTGTGGAAAATTCATACAAGCTGTGGCCTAAAATAGCAAAATATTATTGGGGCTGCAGACTGTACCTTATCTCAATGCTTTAAACAAATATTTTTTTTTAAACCCAGCAATAGATCAATGGGGATTTATAAGTGACAGTTAGCAGTATTCTTTTTAATGGTTTAAATGATCAAAAACTACAGTGCCTTGCAAAAGTATTTACCCCCTTGGCATTTTTCGGGTTTTGTTGCCTCACAACCTGGAATTAACATGGATTATTTGAGAATTTGCATCATTCAGGTTACAGAACATGCTGACAACTTTGAAGATGTTTTTTTTATTGTAAAGCAAACAACAAATAGGACAAAATAACAGAAAAAGTCAATGTGCAAAGCTATTCACCCCCCTAAAGTCAATACTTTGTAGAGCCACCTTTTGCAGCTATCACAGCTCCAAGTCGATTTGGATAAGTCTCTTTGAGCTTACCACATCTTACCACTGGGATTTTTGCCCATTCCTCCTTGCAAAACTTCTCCAGCTCTTTCAAGTTGGATGGTTTATGCTTGTGAACAGCAATCTTTAAGTCTGACCACAGATTTTCTATTGGATTGAGGTCTGGGCTTTGACTAGGCCATTCCAACCCTTAAACCACTCAAGTGTTGTTTTAACAGTGTTTTTGGGGTCATTGTCTTGCTGGAAGCTGAACCTCCGCCCTAGCCTCAAATCACACAGAGTGGTACAGGTTTTACTCAAGAATATCCCTGTATTTAGCACCATCCATCTTTCCCTCAACTCTGACCAGTTTCCCAGTCCTGATTGCTGAAAAACATCCCCGCAGCATGATGCTGCCTCCACAATGTTTCACTGTGGGGATGGTGTTCTTTGGGTGAGTTTCAGTTTTTTATTTCTGAAAAATAGTTTTATGTATATATTTTTCTAATGTTACTTCACCAACTTAGACTATTGTGTTCTGATCCATCACATAAAATTCAGATTAAAAAAAACATTGAACTAAAGGCTGTAATGAAACAAAATAGGTAAAAAGCCAAGGGGGTGAATACATTTGCAAGGCACTGTATATGCTTTTCTCTGGTCAGTGTAATGCCCTGTACACACGATCGGACATTGATCGGACATTCCGACAACAAAATCCATGGATTTTTTTAGATGTTGGCTCAAACTTGTCTTGCATACACACGGTCAGACAAAGTTGTAGGAAAATCTGATCGTTCTGAACGCGGTGACATAAAACACGTACGTTGGGACTATAAACGGGGCAATAGCCAATAGCTTTCGTCTCTTAATTTATTCTGAGCATGCGTGGCACTTTATGCGTCGGATTTATGCACACACGATCAGAATTTAACTGATCGGATTTTGTTGTTGGAAAATTTTATAGCCAGCTCTCAAACTTTGTGTGTCGGAAATTCTGAATGAAAAAGTCAGATGGAGCCCACACATCGGAATTTCCGACAACACAATCTGATCGCACTTTTTCCGTCAGAAAATCTGACCGTGTGTATAGGGTATAAGAGTTGAAAAAGCCAGGTTGTTACAAAAGCGCAATCCTGACTATTTAAAAACAAGGAGGGTGTGTTACCTTTATATTTCCTGGGTGTTTGTTTCTGGTGGCATTGGGTAAAGAATGACTGTACTCAGTGTACTGAGTGTTTTTTTTTTTCTCTTTTATTTTTGTTGATGAAACAGAAAACAATAGCCATGAAACACCTTTACCGTGCACAGCCTTGATAAGCCATTGCTGTACAAACACTTAATTAACTTTAGCTATTAATCAATCATGGAGAAGTTATAGGATTACTGCCCAGGGACTGAGGCCAGTACCACAACTGGGTTTGCCTGCAGAGGGAACAAAAACATCAAATCACTGCATATGTTTTATACATTTTCTAAGTCTTAGGGATAGTATTTCCAGAGTAGAACAAGCGGAAAAAGATAGGGAAAAAAAGAGGGGGGACTAGGGGAAGGATGTGGTAGGAGAGTAAGCAAGGGCAAAGTCTTTCCCTAACCCAGCCCTCAAATTTTCCACTCGCCTACTCACATTTTGCGAGTGGAAAATGAGTGCTGGCGAGCATGGGCTGCCTCGGAGGAGGGCGGTGAGCCCTGCCGGCAGATGAGGTTAAACAGGAGCAGTTCTCGCAGACAGGGAGAGGAAGATTTGAGCTGGCTGATCATCAGAGAGCGGGGACCGCCCGCTGTAACAGCTTTCAATTGCTGGGTTTCCGGCAGCTCTCACCGTCACATAAAGCCCCGTCTCCTCGCCCAGCGCCACTCATGTTACACAGTCCCACCTCCTCACTCGGCGCGTTTGATAGACAAAACACCGGCCCAATGAGCGAGGAGGCGGGGCTGTATGTGATGGTGAGCGGAGCAAGGAACCCAGCAATTCAAATAAAAACTGTTACAGTGGGCAATCCCCGCTCTCTGATGATCAGCCAGCTCGACTCTTCTTCTGCACAGGTGAGACTGTATTGATGGGCACAGGTGAGGCTTTACTGACAGGCACAGGTGAGACTGTATGGACGGGCACAGGTGAGACTGTATTGATGGGCACAGGTGAGACAGTACTGATGGGCACATGTGAGACTGTATTGATACGCACAGGAGTGACTGTACTGATGGGCACAGGTGAGACTGTACTGACGGGCACAAGTGAGACTGTATTGAAAGGCACAGGGGAGACTGTATTGATGGGCACAGGTGAGACTGTACTGATGAGCACAGGTGAGACTGTATTGATGGGTACAAGTGAGACTGTATTGATGGGCACAGGTGAGACTGTACTGATGACCACAGGTGAGGCTGTATTGATGGGCACAGGTGAGACTGTACTAACAAGCACAGGTGAGACTGTACTGATGGCCACAGGTGAGGCTGTATTGATGGGCACAGGTGAGACTGTATTGATAGGCACAGGTTAGGCTGTACTGATGGGCACAGGTGAGACTGTACTGATGGGCACAGGTGAGGCTGTACTGACAGGCACAGATGAGACTGCACTGATGGGCACAGGTGAGACTGTGCTGACGGGCACAGGTAAGACTGTATTGATGGGCACAGGTGAGACTGTATTGATATGCACAGGTGAGACTGTACTGACGGGCACAGGTGAGACTGTACTGATGGGCACAAGTGAGACTGTATTGACAGGCACAGGTGAGACTGTATTGATGGGCACAGGTGAGGCTGTACTGACAGGCACAGGTGAGACTGTACTGACAGGCCCAGGTGAGACTGTACTGACGGGCACGGGTGAGACTGTACTGACGGGCACAGGTGAGACTGTATTGACGGGCACAGGTGAGACTGTATTGATATGCACAAGTGAGACTGTACTGACGGGCACAGGGGAGACTGTACTGATGGGCACAAATGAGACTGTATTGACAGGCACAGGTGAGACTGTATTGATGGGCACACTTGAGGCTGTACTGACAGGCACAGGTGAGACTGTACTGACGGGCACAGTTGAGACTGTACTGACGGGCACAGGTGAGACTGTACTGATGGGCACAAGTGAGACTGTACTGACAGGCACAGGTTAGATTGTACTGATGGGCACAAGTATTTATAGGCACAGGTGACACTGTATTGACAGGCACAGGTGAGACTGTATTGATGGGCACACTTGAGGCTGTACTGACAGGCACAGGTGAGACTGTACTGACGGGCACAGTTGAGACTGTACTGACGGGCACAGGTGAGACTGTACTGATGGGCACAAGTGAGACTGTACTGACAGGCACAGGTTAGATTGTACTGATGGGCACAAGTATTTATAGGCACAGGTGACACTGTATTGATGGGCACAGGTGAGACTGCATTGATGGGCACAAGTGAGACTGCATCGATGGGCACAAGTGAGACTGTACTGACAGGCACAGGTGAGACTGTATTGATGGGCACAGGTGAGACTGTATTGATGAGCACAGGTGAGACTGTACTGATGGGCACAGGTGAGGCTGTATTGACGGGCACACGTGAGACTGTATTGATGGGCACAGGTGAGGTGTACTGACAGGCACAGGTGAGACTGTATTGATGGGCACAGGTGAGACTGTACTGATGGGCACAGATGAGTCTATACTGACAGGCACAGGTGAGACTGTACTGATGGGCACAGGTGAGACTGTATTGATGTGCACAGGTGAGACTGTACTGATGGGCACAGGTGAGACTGTACTGATGGGCACAGGTAAGAGTGTATTGACAGGCACAAGTGAGATTGTATTGATGGGCACAGGTGAGGCTGTATTGACAGGCACAGGTGAGACTGTACTGACGGACACAGGTGAGACTGTATTGATGGGCACAGGTGGGACTGTATTTATGGGCACAAGTGAGACTGTATTGACAGGAACAGGTGAGAATGTATTGATGGGCACAGGTGAGACTGTACTGATGGGCACAGGTGAGACTGTATTGATGGGCACAGGTGAGACTGTATTGATGAGCACAGTTGAGACTGTACTGATGGGCACAGGTGAGGCTGTATTGATGGGCACAGGTGAGACTTTACTGACCGGAACAGGTGAGACTGTATTGTTGAGCACAGGTGAGACTGTATTGATGGGCATAGGTGAGGCTGTATTGATGGGCATAGGTGAGGCTGTATTGATGGGCACAGATGAGACTGTATTGATGGGCACTGGTCACGCTGTATTCATGGGTACTGGTCACACTGTATTGATGGGCACTGGTAAAGCAGTGCGGAGGGGTACTGATAAAGTTGTTGGGTCACGCTGTATTGATGGGCACTGGTGAGGCTGTGCTGAGGGGCACTGATAAAGTTGTTGTTAATGTTTATTTTTGTAATTTAATTCTGCATAAAACATTTAAGTGTCATTTCATAAGATAATTTATGAGGGCGTGTTTAGTGGTGGGATTAGGGGTGGGGCATGGTTGGGGTTTAGTGGGGCAACTGATGGCAAGTAACTCTTAATGCCTGGCTAGTAGCTCAGGACTTGAAATTTTGATCCCTCCTCTAACCCACTACCTTGGATGGGTAAGTGGCTATTAAATCCTTGTAATCCTGCAGAGTATTAAAAACTGGGTCCAATAGCACCAAGTCTTTCAACATCGCTCCTCTTGGTGGCTCCTCTTGGTGGCACAACATTGTGTAATTTTCCATAGTACTAATGTCATTTACCATTTTGATCCACTGTCTGTGCCTCTGTTCATCCTTAATATTTGTCCCGTTTACTGTTATCATTAAAAGTGAAAGTAAAAGAAAATCCCAAATTTTGCTTTGACAATAGAACAGGAATAGAGGGGAAATCTTCCAATAGGCACACTAGTACTAGTGACCCTAGTGACACCCTGTTTTTCCTATGGGACAGGAAGTAAAGGGAAATCTCCCCAATGACACACCTATGGCAAAACAATTTAAAGGAGTTATAACGCTTCCTTTATCTATCTAAAATGATAAAAAAAAGTTTTTCCTTTAGTACTACTTTAAATAAAGGCAGGCAGATGACTCTGGCGTGTCATATATCCCCATATGTGCACATTGGTGGTTAAAGGTTACTGGAGAAGTGCTCTGGTCTGTGTTAAGTGCACTTTGCTTCCTGCTCGCGTGCTGGGTTGGGGTTGGCTCAAAATAGTTACAGAATTGCAACATTGCAAAATGTATCTATTTATTGACACTGTTGGGAAAATTTGCTATCCAGGAACAGTACCAGGAAGAAATATAGTGGTGGCTAGATGGTACCGTGGGATACAGCACCTCATCCCCAAAATAATCAAATAGCTAATGGGTGTAGGGACAGGGGATTATAACGGTGCTAAGGTCAAAGAATGCAAAAAGGAAAAAAGAGATTTTTTTTAAAAGGCAGAAAATTACAAAGTTTATTAGTAATAATACATACATAGAAAAACACACTTAGATCAATTTACACTTAAAATGAATATGTATACTGCATGTGACCCAGGATATGGTAGAGTAGGCCAGATGGAAATGGCCGTCGAAATGGGGGCTCGATTTCCTACATGTTTCGCCAAGACATTGGCTTCCTCAGGGAACAAGAGCTCAAAAGTGAATATGTAAAAAGGGTCTGTATGTGGGGATACAGAAAACATCATGTGAGCAAAATTATTTAACAATGCAGTGTTTAATACATACTCAAGAAAATCAGAATTGTGGCTAGACAATCATGCAACTAGGCGGCCCCACTGGTTCCGGTGACGCAAACGTACCTGAAACGCCGACTCCCAGAGGGGGGGGCGCGGAAGGCGTCACCACAGGGGAATAATGGGCAGGCCGCGCCGTATAATGTGCCTGCAGGGGGCACACAGTAGACCTGGCAGAGGAATGTATTGAAAATATGTGAGTAGGTGTTAAATTTTGCATATAAGGGACTAGAGATGATGCAGTTATGCATCGCTTGCATAAGGCGAAAAAATATATATATCTGTATCTATTTAAAGAAGTATAAAAAACTCACAATTTTCTTTAAAAACAGTGAATTGCAATGGGCACAGGGTGCCTGTAGATGAATGCACACACACAGCAGAGCAATTAACGGAATCAGCAATCAATTGGAAAAAAGACCTGAATGGGAGAATGAGTTGCTATTAAGGTGGAACTTAATGATCATTATAAACTTTGCAAAGAAAAGAGTCATCAAAGGGGAACTTACTTAGTAAGGTACCCTGCCAAATAGAAGTCTCAAATTGGTGCAATCAAATGCATGAGATGTATTAGAAAGGCAACAATTGCAATGTATCCTGGGGAAAGATGGGTATAAGGGGGAAAGTTAAGACGGCACAGACTATATTGAGAGGAATAATAGGACTACTAAGGAGACAGGAAACACATTACCTGATCAGCCATATAGCAGAGAATGTGACTCATAGGAAATCGATGTTGAGGATTACCCAGGGAATGGATGGTAAGTCCAAAGTAGCTCCTATGAGGAATGGTTGGAGGCTCAGTGAGTAGTGAGATGGGGACAAAAGTGTGCTAGATGTCATGAGGAAAAAGGATTACCTTGTTGCTGTGTGTGGAGCATGTACAGGCACGTCCCTCTTCCAGCACATGGGCTGAGGGACTGGCCGGTTACTAATGTACCCCCCACACCTGATCAAATAATAATCAGGTGTGCGGACGCGGGTGAGGGGCGCCCGCGCCTGCGCACAATGCGGTGCCACGGAACAACAAGTTCCGACATGCACCGCGTGCGCATGCTCAGAACAGGCGGGCCGCGTGGCGAATAAGAGGATGGGACGCCAAGGAATGGGAGGTACCAGGGCATCACCACCTCCCATCAGCCGATGGAAAAAAGGGGACCAGAGAGTCTGAGTATGACGCGGACACCCAGGGCAGACCTGGAATGATCTGCCCCGGGCGTCCGTACAAGCACGAACAGCGCTGGCAATGCACCGCCCGAGGGGGGGAGCCAACAATCACGTCTCCCCGCCGGGGCGCCGGGGGACCAGGAAGAGGATGCGATCCGGCAGTGGGGCACACCGAGTGCAAGACTGGAAGTGGGCGGAGACACAGGGTGGGGGGGCATATCCTGCACTAATCCAGCTGTCCACAAGGGTCCATGGGGACAGCGGGAAGTACCTGTGTGTCGGCACACAATGTCACGCCACAAAGTGTATAACATACATAGAGAGCCACAGGGTCCTAGTTGTACAAAGAAACATATAGAAAAAAAACAGTTCTTGCATGGCACGGACTGAAATCAAGAAAACATATGGGTCAAAAAAGTATGTTGATACAAATATCAAAACTTCGCATATCTATGAGTACAAATAAAGATTGAAAATTAAACAGAAATACAAGTATGAAATAAAAATTATTAATATGAAAGGAAATACAATAATGGCAAATAACAAAGGTCACGGTGGTATAGAGTACCATAAGGGAACTGTAAAAAGAACCGCAAGTGGAGCCATGGCAGGAAAGTGAGAAGCCAAAAAAACTGAAAAACAAGAGAAAAAAGAAAGAGGAGAGGGTGGGGCGGTAAGAAAGAAAAAAGGGTACAGGAAAGTGGGGACAGGGAAAGGGAAGAATGAAAGAAACAAGTGAAAACTATAAACGACGCAGACTGAAGGGTAGGCATGAAAGATGAAGATGCGCGATATATTTGCAAATATGGCTCGTAAGAGTATAGGTATTAGAGAAAAGGTTTGAAACTAATATGTTCGTTAAGTCCCGGAAAATTAGTGGCATTTAATGTGTGAATCCATTTGGTTTCAAGTCGTAGTAGTTTGTTATCTATGCTTCCGCCTCTGACATGTGAAGGAACATGTTCAAGTGCGGAAAACACAATGACATGGGGATCAAAATTATGCTGGGCAGCAATGTGCCGATTGATAGCAGTGGTAGTGGTGTTTTTGTGTAACGGTTTGATGTGGTCACGGATACGGATCTGGAACGGACACAACCACCTGGGCGCTCTCACACAGATTCCTTTATCAACACTGCAGACCTGTTCAACAAATTGTCAGAGCTGCTTGTCAGGGGGCTGACCACCACACCAGCCAAAATTACAGGAGAGATCAAAGCTGACTTTCAGAACTTGGGGGACAGAATGAAGGCTATAGAGCTTAAGCTTGACTCTACGGTGGCACAGACCCTTCAAAATTCTGATCCCATTCAAGTCTTACAGGACCAAGTGGATATGGCCATTTCCAGAATTGACAATCTCGAGAACAGATCATGAAGTTACAATTTCAGAATAAGGGGGTTTCCCGAATCGATCACTGATGTTCCCACGGCAGTTCAAAGCTTCATTAAAAGTCTTATTCCTGATCATTTATAGAACTGTTTCTGACTAGGGTAAACACCTATTTTTTAGCACCTCATTCCAAATTATCAAGTATTCAAAAAGGGGAGAAGTTGGGAAGGGATTAACACAGTGCTTGCAAATAATAATAGAAACCGTATATATAAAAAGTTTAATAAAGACAAGAATAAAAACCAAACAAAACAAGCTGAGTAGTGTTTAACATTTCATTATGGTGGTCAAGTGACGAGAGTTCTGGTTGAACAGGGATATCATATTCGTATATTATCCCGACATGTTTCGCCTTATGGCTTCATCAGGGGATATACGAATCAACCAATGACTACGAGAGACTGTACAAAAAATAGAAAATATTATATAAGCAAAATATCTCAAATATAAACATACATCAATGCAGGTAATAAAAAAATCTACAACATTTGCCAATATCCACCCAAGAAGAATCCCCAGAAAGGGCCACCACCCAGAAAGGGACCACCAAGAGGGGGCGGCACTATGCAGCAAAGGGGACACACAAAGACCATGCTAATAAATGAAAAAAGGGAGGAAAAAATGTTTGCAATATCAGTCATTTGAAGAAATCGCACCAAAATACAAATCGCAAGAAGGTGCTAATAAATGAAAAAAGAGGGAGGAAAAAATGTTTGTAATATCAGTCATTTGAAGAAATCGCACCAAAATGCAAATTGCAAGAAGGTGCATAAGGGAAAAACCTGTGAGGAATGGGGATTTTTTCAGACAAATGACTTACTTAAAAGAGTTAACTCAGCATGTAGTGGAGGGCGCCTAAAATATGGAACAACGTATGTCCAATAAAGATGGCGTAAATGGCTCTGAAAAGGAAAAAGAAAAAATGTGAAGCGAAAAAGGAAAAAATGGGAAGGACGTATCAAAATGGAATATGAGATTGACTTATGATATTCTAATAATGGTGATTAGGTGAGTGAAAGATGCTGAGATTAGATTTTTACAGAGCCCATACAATGAGGTATTTTTGGTAATTTGCTTTGTAAACTAAGATAGACAGGGTTAATTATAAAGATATCCATTTTATAGCTAAGTTTCATGAAACGGTACCGCAAGGTACATAGGACTAATGTCTCAATCTATTCTAAAAAGATATAGGATATAGTGATAAATATGGAAAGGATTAATAAAAAGTAAAATATAAAAGAAGGGTGTCTAAGGACAGTAGATATAAAGCCCACAATATCGACACCTAGTTAGCCAGCAATCGCTAAGGGGCATCTATGGGACTGATTCAATAATAGTATGCTTAAACCAGCAGTGTCCAAACCAATCCAAGATCGACCAACCATGAAATCAGTACAGAGGGACATGTATATAGCAGCAAAACTTTACCTTATGAACATAGAATAGGAGTCCATAGGTCGCCCTCAGTCTCTGGCAATGGTGCTGCCTGAGAAGCTGGCTTAAATGTTTCCTCCATCTGGTCGGCGTCTGACGTCACTGACGAAATGCAGATGTGATGGCACCACCACGCATGTGCGAGAGCTCCAAATACCCTCTCAAACTACAATGACCAGGAGGCCTAGCAGCGGGCAGTGGAGGGCATGGCCAAGGGTAACGATAGGGAGAGAACAAACCACCCAGTCATCACATCGAGGGACAGCCCTCCCCAGCAAGACAAACCCCATGGCAGGTCAAATGGTCAAAGGGAGAGAGACACTGCACTAATAGATGGAGTCATTGTGCTGGAAATTAGACGGACACCATGAGATGTGAATATCTCTGGGAGAGGAGGATACAAGCGCAGCGGTGCGGAATGGATACTGACACTGACCCTGGGCATCCATATGGTCGCAAATATGCCTCCCGCCCCAAGGGGGGGCCCATATAGCGGTAACCCCATCAGGGCAAATGGTGGCAAGATCCCAAAGAGAATGTGGGACCGATGACCACATATTAGTAACCCACAGAAGAAGGTGGACAGGGCAAATTAATCCATAAATCATATCTAAATAAACAATTATCATGACAGTTTCAAATAGTTAACATACAGTACAATATTTACAGTCCAGAATCAAAATCTGGTACAATAAATAAAAACTCAATAATATCACAAATAATCACAATAATGTATCAATTTACATAATTAAGCAATAAAGATGAAAGTAAAAGATAAATAAATAAAAAGGAGGGGGGGGGGGAGAGGGAAAAAGAAGGAAAAGGAGGGGGAAGAAAAGAAATAAAGTTGGCTAGATAAACCACCTCATAAGCAGGAAAGAGAAGGAAGGTTTATTAACCTGACATTATAAAAATGGCTTGAAACGCAAAGTTTCATTGAAACCAGGATATTCAGTGGCTTTTAGGTTATAGATCCACGAGCCTCAAGTTGTAACAGTGTTTTATCTACACTTCCACCTCTAACATGTATAGCTTTGTGTTTTAAAGCCATAAAGCCCCTTAGCATGAGGGATGGCATTGTACAGACTATTTATATCCAAGGCTACAAGACATGTATTTTTAGGGAGTTGAATACATTTAATTGTTTTCAAAAGATCTATTGTATCTTTAATGTACGAAAATAGGGAAGTAACATGATACAGATAGCTGTCAATTAAAGATGAAAGTCAAGTCAGAAAAATAAACCTGCGCTTAGGATGGGCCTACACGGTAAAAAGAAAAGGTTGCTGCCTCCCCTGAACAGAGCACTCACAAGGAGTTCCCCGAGGTATAATATGAAGAAAGGGATTTCTCATATCTCTCCCCTCACCACATTATGTTTAAACCCACAAGATCATGGATAAGGTGGGCTTATAAGTTTTTGGTTTTCACATGATGTAATACATCACATGTGTATATGTATATATACTGATGCACATTATTAGGGCCACTAGGGTATTATAGATTAATAGACATTTCTTATTTATCCCACACCCTTTATGTTTTGATAATATAGTTCAATGGACATCCATACGTATATGGATATACTTATTAACCTTTCTCGGTGCTCATTTACATTTTAGCTGGCTCAGGCTACTGGGTACCTGCTTACGAACATTTCCCTTCGTGGGCAGAGGAGACAGTGATTGCAGACATACACATCCCTACTTTTTTTAGATGTATTTTCTTTTCTGCTTTCTTCTTTTTTTCTTTTTTATTATTAATATTTTTTTATCTTTATACACACATATGTTTATTAATATATGTTCTTTTTTAGCAATTGGTGGCACTCACTACATATAATAAATTTGGAATATGACCATTATCACATACATATACTGTGGGTACAATATTAGATGTACCAATTCCTGTCCCTTGATAATCTGTCACTTAGTTTTACATGGTAATATCTGCCAGTACCCATTATCCCTTGGCGCACAGAACTACCTCCTTCCTACCAGGAGGGGGAGCCTTTACCTCTACACATCTCTATCATACCAAATGTCTATGCTGTCTAGATAATAGCCTTACACCGACCTGGGGATTATTCATCAGATGGGGCCTTTGATTTGGTTTCCTACATGGTGTTTTACATTGGCCACCCCTACCTGAGGGGGTGGGACAGGCATGGACGTTCTCCTTTCATAAGACGTAGCGTGCAACAGTGTGGCACCGTCGCTGAGGACGTCTATGATGAAACGCGGACGACGGAGCCACGCACACTACGTCACTTCCGTGTTTACGAGAGGGTGGAACGCAGTTGGAGCACAACAGCTGCTGTTATCCCCTATCTCGGTACACGCTTGTGGTTTTTACTTTACCGGTACTACATGCATGCTGGCTACGTGTGATACCAATTAGGAATACACGTTTTCCATTGGAAGCTTCTGCTTGGTGTTTGTTTTTATGTTTTTTAATGAATAAATGGACCGATTTTTTTATTTTACTACACCATGGGAGCTCTTAATTTATCTTTTGACATACGAATGATTTTACCTATGGGCACATCAGAATCCACTAACCTGCAAGGATACACCTGGGACATCTACTGCAGACTTCAGGGAGCAGTGACCTCCATAAAAAGCACTACATGCCCATTACCCCTGTAGGGGTGTCTGGATTCGGTGAGTAGGAATTTTGAAAGGGGAGTACAGAAGTCACCTGGAAATATATTTAAACACTAAGTCACCTTGATGCTGTCTAGAACCGATGCAGATACCATTATGAATATGGAACTTTCATATATTACCTTGTTCTGCATTTTATAGACTTTCTGTCTTTTTTGCTAATAGTTATAACACCGAGTTACCACTGTACCGACTATTGAACTTTTATTGCAGGATTCCATCTGGCTGATTTGTAATTTCCATACAGATGTGACTGTGTTATATGTGGATTGAAGTTGCTGTGCATGTATATATATATATATATATATATATATTTCTTTTGGTCTATTTCCAATACATAACTTCTTTACTAGTTTTTTACTCTCACCATCCATCACCTATAGCCACGGGTTGGGTAATTAGGCCTATATGATACACCCCCTCCATTTTGGCCTTTTGTGGCAGATAGCAATTAAATTATATAGCCTTATTCAGATACTAAGGGTATAGCTGGAAATAACTGTATATTATACTTTGTCATTTTTCCCTATGATACAGTAGCATCTAGGGTTTTCTTTAGGTAGCGCCAACCACCCCACTTTTTCCTTTGTTCATATTGTCAATTAAAGATGTTTTCTGGATTTGCAAATATCTTTGGATAATGGTATTATAAACTCTCCATCTCAAGGAAGCCCTCAGCAGGCAACACAATTTTACATGCCAGGAGTTCCCATCCTGAGCCGCTTCTTAAGAGAATATCCTATAGCCAATACCTATGAGTCAGACGGAACTGTAGTAAGGAAGAAGATTTTTTTTAAAAACCGCCAAAGATCTATATCATAGACTCAAAGACCAAGGACATCATGTGTGCCTCAAGAAAGCATACAATAGGGTAATCCAAAAGAAATCCTCTAATTTCCTCTACTAGATCTCATAAGGAATCCGAATCTGTCACAACAATCACTCACTATTCTAAACCAGCACCAACAGATTAGACAAATTGTTGAAAAATTCTGGCCTCTTTTGTCAGCGGACCCAACCCTAAAGAAATATGAAAGATTATCCAGAAATTACATATAGATGTGCACCTTCCTTGAAAGACCATCTTGTTCATAGCCATTTTGATACATCGAGCCCGGTTGAATTCAAAAGTTCAGGTACCTTTGCATGTGGACATTGTGATGTTTGCCCATTTTTGATCAACAGTCGTGATTTTTATGCTTCCTGATGACCGTACCCATTCTATCAAACACAGTGTCACCTGTCAAATGTTGGGGGTGGTCTTCCTAGCTAGTTGCCTTTGTGGAGGCATCTATATAGAGAAGATAAAACTAAGCTCCTGTTTTTCAAACGCATTAGAGACCACATTAAACCCATTTGTAAGTGTAAGGTGGAGACAGCCGTCAGCCGACATGTGGGCACTTATCAATTTAAACCCAGTATGATAAAATTTATGGCTTTGAAACACATACCTATACATGTTAGCGGTGGAAGTGTAGATAAAACACTGTTACAACTTGAGGCTCATGGATCTATAACCTAAAAGCCACTGAATATCCTGGTTTCAATGAAACTTTGAGTTTCAAGCTATTTTTATAATGTCAGGTTAATAAACCTTCCCTCTCTGTCCCACTTATGAAGTGGTTTATTTAGCCAACCATTTTTCTTTTCTTTTCTCCCCCCTCCCTTCCCTTCTTTTTCCCTCTTTCTCTTTTTTTTCCCCCTCTTTCCCTTTTTTCTCCCCCCCCTCCTTTTTATTTATTTATTGTTTTCCCATTTTATTTATTTTTTGTTTTCATCTGTATTGCTTATTATGTAAATTGATAAATTATTGTGATTATTGTATGATTTTTCATTTATTGTACCAGATTTAGATTTTTAACTGTAAATATTGTACTGTATGTTAAATATATGAAACTGTGATGATTATTTTTTTATTTAGGTATGACTTATGGATTCATTTGCCCTGTCTACCTTCTTCTGTGGGTTACTAATATGTTGTTATTGGACCCACATTCTCTTTGGGATCTTCCCGCCACCTGCCCCGGTCAGGTTACCGCTATATGGGCCCCCCTTTGGGGCGGGAGGAACATTTGCGACCATATGGACACCCAGGTCGCTGAGGGGGTTCCCCAGTCAGTGCCCATTCCACGCCTCTGTGCTTGTATCCTCCTTTCTCAGAGATATTCACATCTCATGGTGTCCATCTTAATTGCAGCAACCTGACTCCATCTATTAGTGCAGTGTTTCTCTCTCCCTTTGACCATTTGACCTACCGTGGGGTTTGTCGTGTTGGGGAGGGCTGTCCCTCGATGTGATGACTGAGTGGTTTGTTCTCTCCCTATCGTTACCCTTGGCCGCACCACCCGCCGCTAGGCCTCCTGGTCATTGTAGTTTGAGAGGGTATTTGGAGCTCTCACACATGCGTGGTGGTGCCATCACGTCCGTATTTGCTCAGTGAAGTCAGACGCTGACCAAATGGAGGACAAATTTAAGCCGGCTTCTCAGGCAGCACCATTGCTAGAGAATGAGGGCGACCTATGAACTACTATTCTATTTTCATAAGGTAAAGTTTTGCTGCTATATATATGTCTCTCTGTACTGATTTCATGGTTGGTCGATCTTGGATTGGTTTGAACACTGCTGGTTTAAGCATACTATTATTGAATCAGTCCCATAGATGCCCCTTAGCTATTGCTGGCTAACTACGTGTCCATATTGTGGGCTTTATATCTACTGTCCTTAGATACCCTTCCTATATATTTTACGTTTTATTAATCCAAATCCTTTCCATATTTATCACTATATCCTCTTTTTGTTTTAGGTATTTGTGATTTAATTTCTTTTTAGTATAGATTGAGACATTAGTTCTGTGTACTTGCGGTACCATTTCATGAAACTTAACTATTAAATAGATATCTTTATAATTAACCCTGTCTATCTTAGTTTACAAAGCAAATTACCAAAAATACCTCATTGTATGGGCTCTGTAAAAATCTAATCTCAGGATCTTTCACTTACCTAATCACCATTATTCGCAAATCATTAGTCAATCTCATATTCTGTTTTGATATGTCCTTCACATTTTTTCCTTTTCCCCTTCCCAGTTTTTCTTTTTTCTTTTCAAAGCCATTTACTCCATCTTTATTGGACATACGTTGTTTCATATTTTAGGAGCCCTCCATTACATGCTTTGAGTTAACTCTCTTTTAAGTAAGTAATTTGTCTGAAAAAATCCCCATTCTTCACAGGTTTTTCCCTTATGCACCTTCTTGCGATTTGCATCTTGGTGCGATTTCTCCAAATGACTGATATTGCAAACATTTGGGACTTTAATCCTTATGGAAGAATAAACCTGAACCCCCTAGATTGACAGCCTATGAACAATGGTGTGGTCAGACCACAGAGCAGAGGGGGGTATCTCACTATCTACCTGTCACTTGCATCAGACAACACTATATTACCTTACATGCATGCTTGGGGTAGCGAACCCCAGGTCAGATGCAATTTTTACCTATGTCTCCTCCACATACCTCGTTACAACAGTAGTATTATATTATGTATAGTTGTTTGGTTTGCCTGTCTTGTCTGTTTTGGTGTCCCATGATCTGGCCATCCTTGGTATGTGTGAAATGGAATGGTTTATTTTATATTGTATATATTATATGTGTAAATTGTATATTTTCTTATGTTTTCTATCTTCCACATTTAATAGTCCCCCTAATGCTCCTGAAGAAGCGCATGGCGCGTAACAAGTAGAGCAAGATCAAGTTTACTTTGCTTCACTGCAATATAACTGCACTCTAGGATTTGCTGTTACTATGAAACAATTTCCTCTTTCCTCATATTTCATGTAGTTGCATTAAGGTTATATACAGTTGCAATATTTTAACCATTGGTTGATCCATTAATGTGGATTTAATATATGTTTTTTCTCTATATTTATATAATAAAATATATATGTGTTTGTACATTTTGTTTTGTTGTGCCTAAAAAGTCCAAGCTCTGTACACCCTAAATCCTCCTTAATTAGTAAATAGTAAATAATTTAATCTCAGTATAAATACAGCTGTTCTGTGAAGTCCCCAGAGCATTGTTAGAGAACCTTAGTAAACAAAAGCATCATAAACGCCAAGGAATACACCAGACAGGTCAGGGATAAAGTTGTGGATACGTTTAAAGCAGGGTTTGGTTATAAAAAATCCAAAGCTTTGAACATTTAATGGAGCACTGTTCAATCCATCATCCAAAAATGGAAAGAGAATGGCACAACTTCAAACCTACCAACACATGGCTGTCCACACAAACTTACAGGCTGAGCAAGCAGATCATTAATCAGAGAAGCAGCCAAGAGGCCCATGATAACTCTGGAGGAGCTGAAGAGATCCACAGCTCAGGTGGGAGAATCTGACCATGGGACAACTATTAGTCGTGCACAGGGACAGGGAAGCTGTTCAGAGTTGATGGGAAGATGGATGGAGCCAAATGCAAGGTAATATTGGAAGAAAACCTGCAAAAGACTTGAGACTGAAGCAGAGGTTCACCTTCCAGCATGATAACGACCCTAAACATACAGCCAGAGCTACAATGGAATGATTTAGATCAAAGCATATTCATGTGTTAGAATGGCCCAGTCAAAGTCTAGACCTATATCCAATTGCGAATCTGTGGCAAGACTTGAAAATTGCTGTTCACAGATGCTCTCCATCCAATCTGACAAAGCTTGAGCTATTTTGCAAAGAAGAATGGTAAAACGTGTCACTCTCTAGATGTGCAAAGCTGATAGAGACATGCCCAAAAAGACTTACAGCTGTAATTGCACTGAAAGGGGGTTCTACAAAGTATTGACTCAGGGGGGCTGAATACAATAAAAAAAAGAATTAAAAAAATAAAATACTGAGTGCCAAGGAAGACAGGAATGATTGCCAATTTTGCAAAAAGAGTAAATGGCCTTCCTTCTGATTAATAATTATGTTGCAGTCCATTTGCAAACATTCTTGCAGCTGTTTATAATAATAATGTGAAGACTGCAACCATTTAAGAGGCAGTGTTACATTTTGCAAACCTTTGTTACTTCAGAAAGCATTAGGAAGTAAAGCATTGATCGGACACAGTATGCTGTTGTGTCCCATGTGTTCCCTAATTTGAACAATTACTGCAAATATGTTCCTGTAATCATAGTACCTGTGTTTATTGTTGATTACACAGAGTCATTCTTGCCAAGCTGCAATAAAACAGACTATCAGACTGTAGGCAAGGGTCCTTGGTATTGTGTAACCAGGTTATCCAGGTTATACAATTATTTTATGACCTAACTTAAAAATATATTTGACAGTATGGTATAGGTATAAAATATGTGTCTTATATGTGACCGTGTGGACTTGTCCTGTCGCATAGGCCAAGAGTATACAACCTATATGGTACAATGAAAGTTAGAAAATAATGCAAAAAACAGATCTTGTAGCTAAAAAATAGCTATTTGATCAAGTTTGCTAGATATTCTAGGATCAAGATATTACCGTGAATAAAAATCACTCAGAATTAAAAATGAAGGCATAGCATACATATAGTGGGGACGGAAAGAATTCAGACCCCCTTAAATTTTTCACTCTTTGTTATATTGCAGCCATTTGCTAAAATCATTTAAGTTCATTTTTTTTCCTCATTAATGTACACACAGCACTCCATATTGACAGAAAAACACAGAATTGTTGACATTTTTGCAGATTTATTAAAAAAAGAAAAACTGAAACATCACATGGTCCTAAGTATTCAGATCCTTTGCTGTGACACTCATATTTAACTCAGGTGCTGTCCATCTCTTCTGATCATCCTTGGGATGGTTCTACACCTTCATTTGAGTCCAGCTGTGTTTGATTATACTGATTGGACTTGATTAGGAAAGCCACACACCTGTCTATATAAGACCTTACAGCTCACAGTGAATGTCAGAGCAAATGAAAATCGTGAGGTCAAAGGAACTGCCTGAAGAGCTCAGAGACAGAATTGTGGCAAAGCACAGATCTGGCCAAGGTTACGAAAAAATTTCTGCTGCACTTAAGGTTCTTAAGAGCACAGTGGCCTCCATAATCCTTAAATGGAAGACGTTTTGGGCGACCAGAACCCTTCCTAGAGCTGGCCGTCTGGCCAAACTGAGCTATCGGGGGAGAAGAGCCTTTGTGAGAGAGGTAAAGAAGAACCCAAAGATCACTGTGGCTGAGCTCCAGAGATGCAGTCGGGAGATGGGAGAAAGTTGTAGAAAGTCAACCATCACTGCAGCCCTCCACCAGTCGGGGATTTATGGCAGAGTGGCCCGACGGAAGCCTCTCCTCAGTGCAAGACACATGAAAGCCCGCATGGAGTTTGCTAAAAAAACACCTGAAAGACTCCAAGATGGTGAGAAATAAGATTCTCTGGTCTGATGAGACCAAGATAGAACTTTTTGGCTTAAGCGGTATGTGTGGCGAAAACCAGGCACTGCTCATCACCTGTCCAATACAGTCCAAACAGTGAAGCATGGTGGCGGTAGCATCATGCTGTGGGGGTGTTTTTCAGCTGCAGGGACAGGACGACTGGTTGCAATCGAGGGAAAGATGAATGCGGCCAAGTACAGGGATATCTTGGATGAAAACCTTCTCCAGAGTGCTCAGGACCTCAGATTGGACCGAAGGTTTACCTTCCAACAAGACAATAACCCTAAGCACACAACTAAAATAATGAAGGAGTGACATCACAACAACTCTGTGACAGTTCTTAAATGGCCCAGCCAGAGCCCTGACTTAAATCCAATTGAGCATCTCTGGAGAGATCTAAAAATTGCTGTCCACCAACGTTTACCACCCAACCTGACAGAACTGGAGAGGATCTGCAAGGAATAGCAGAGGATCCCCAAATCCAGGTGTGAAAAACTTGTTGCATCTTTCTCAAAAAGACTCATGGCTGTATTAGATCAAAAGGGTGCTTCTACTAAGTACTGAGCAAAGGGTCTGAATACTTAGGACCATGTGATATTTCAGTTTTTCTTTTTTAATAAATCTGCAAAAATGTCAACAATTCTGTGTTTTTCTGTCAATATGGGGGGCTGTGTGTACATTAATGAGGAAAAATGAACTTAAATGATTTTAGCAAATGGCTGCAATATAACAAAGAGTGAAAATTTAAGGGGGTCTGAATACTTTCCATCCCCACTGTAAGCTAATTAAATAAACTTAAAACCTAAACATACCATTTAGAATATTTTTAGAAAGTGAATTTTCATTGTTAAATCAATTTTTTTAACATACACAAATATTCTGTATTGTTAAATATTGCAGATATACTGTGTACTCTACTGCGGTATCTAGCAGGTTTATGTAAAAAGAGTAGGAGGAAAGTGTCACAATTTATTTGGGCTCCTTGGATATAAATGTTAAACATTTCTCCAGCCAGTGTTTATCCCAGTAATAGTAAACAGTGGCTTAAAATGGAAAGTAAATCAAGAAACTCTGACTTTTAAAAGTCTTCAGCCTCTAAGTCTTGCAGATATCTTTGACAAAAACAGCCCCAACTCAGAGGGGAAGAGGCAGACACTGAAAATCTTTATCTGCCCAAATGAAGTGATAAAATAGATACATTTATAGAGGATAAATTCCCAGCAAGAGCTCCATGTACTGTACACATAGGTGTTATTTGTTAAATAACTTTTGTATGGAATATACACAAAGAGATCTGTCATCTAATTTATTTATCTGTACATTTATTCATGCCCGTAGTTCCAGAAATAAGCTCTGCTGAATATACTTATACTGGTAAATATCAATTAGATTACCCTGTCAATGTGCACAATGGGAGCTTACTCAGTGTACTGAAGTTTCCTGCTATAAATTACATATTTGGAGTTATTTGATGAATTATTATTTGAACTTTCTTACAGATTTTAGTTGTTAATTTGACTATGTTCTGGGAACAGGTCTGTGTTTACCATAATGACACTTATGTGGCAGTGTCCAGGCAGTAAGTAGAGATAAAGAGGGACATTCTGTGAATTTGAGTTTATCTGTCTACAAATGATCGATACAGAAATAAGTGAAGGGAATGTTAAGGACAGTAAGACAATTCACTGTAGTTCAAGAAACATGACATGATGTCATTTCTTTTTTTCCTTTTTGTTTTCTACAGTTCAAAAGTAGCTGAAAATATAAAGCAGGCAGCATGTTTCCTTTAATAAGGCAATCCATTATTCAATTTTACTAAAATACTTGAAGGATAAAAGTTTTGGAACTTGTACAAAAGGGTGTAATCATTTAGGTATACCTAGAACAACATGATGTCTAAATATACAGTAGTTCTATTGGCAAAAAGAGTTATCAGGCTGCAGAGAATGGGGTTTACTCCCCTCCTGTATTTACTGTGCTGTTTAGTGCTGAAACGTTGTGAATCACATTGTGATCTGTACCACCCATTTTATTCACAGTGAACAGACCCAGCAGTCCTTGCTAGGGTTCCCGTTTGACAAGGTTGCCCTTGGAGTTATCAAGGACTCATGTTCCTTTGGCACTGAGAATTTGTCGGCTCATTCATGCTATAGTGCATGAATGAGCCCACAGGACTCCAAGATTTGGGTGCTCATGAAGAGGCATCATTAATGGTTGGCCATCTTTATGGAGCCATGTTTTAAAGGAAAAATGCCACAACTCATCCTGCAATCACAGAAGGAGCATACAATCTGCTATCTGCAAGAGGTGCTGCAGAGGACCCTCTTAATGGTATTCCAAAAGTGTAGCAGGATCCCCTTTAATGGCCACAGTACCCCAGAAACTCATGATGGTGAAAGAAAGTTGCAATGGTGATGGTGGCTGCCAAAGAGAGGCTTTCAGGTCTTTCCTCATGATACATCACCCAGACCTGGCTTCTGGCACCAATCACAAGCAGTGCCTTACCCATATGATCATTTAATACATGGGGTCAAGGTGGGATGTGGACACCCTGAGAATAGACAACCTAATTTACTATTCTGTGTTGAGGATAGACCAATGACCTGAGCTATCCCAGTATACAATCAAATTGAAAATGAGGGGCTTCCTGTGGTCAGTGGTCTTGCAAGATTTGCATTTAGTGCAGCGAGTGGTTTTGTGACAAAAGAAAAATGACCCATCCACAGCCACAGTTGGTTGGCCCACCTTTTATAAGATGTACCAGTCCTAGATCAGTGATGAGTACCAAACCATTACAGTTGATGTGAATGATTACATTTGTTGCTTTGAATCTGGCTCCAAAAACATTACTATACCTAGAGCATTACCATCTCCTAGCACAACAGATAGTCTGCCCAAATTATCTTTTCCTGTCACCGCTGCTGTTGTGTCCTCATTACCAGCCCCTACCACTATTTCCATCTTCTGTCACTGCTGCTGGCTTGCCACCATTACCATCTCCTGCTACCCCCTGCTGGCCTGCCATCATTACATTATAATCCCATAAGATGTCCTGCCATTATTACCAGCCACAGGTGATAGCCTGTCACAATTACTATGTACTGCCACCACTGTTGGTCTGCTATCCATTAAAATACCCTGCCATCATTACCATATCCTGCCAATGTGTCATGAGAGGGTTTTCCCGTTGGTGGCGCTATCGGTCTCTTGGATCGCATTACCAGTGTCCACCAGCGGGTGTCTTCCAACACCTGGGACCTGTAGTAAGAGGTCTCTCCTGCTGGTGGCACTGTTGCATCCTTGGGCCGTAGTACCGGTGTCCACCAGCGGGTGCACTCCGGCAGTGTGGAGTAAACAGCACACTCTGCACTCAGCTGTAACATGAGGTCAATTAGCACAGCCTTATAAATACCCGGCAAGCCCTCATAGGCTTGCCTTGGTATCTTTCTTCCTTGTGCCCTGACCTGTTATCCCGTATCCTGTAAACCTGTATCTCCTGTATCTGAACCTGAGCCTGCTCCTGAGCCTGTATCCGATCCCATCCTGATCCTGTCCCTCCTGTGTTCCTATTCCCTTGTATCCATATCCCATCCATTATCTCCTTTCCTATCCTGCCCTTGTTCAGTTGCTGATCCCCTGTGTATGACCCTGGCCTGGCTTACGTGTTTGATTTCGGTACTTCCCTTTGGCTGTATATATTATCTGTTGTCTGTGGGTTTCTGTTGGTTGGTTAAGCACTATTTGTATTTGGGGTGTTTGCTTATTTATATCACTTATCCTAAATAAACATTATTCTTATTTCACTTTATATGCATTTTGGTTTCCTCTTTGCAGTCCACACAATCTGGTCACACCTGTTCATGACACAATGCTTCAGACCTGCCAACAATACCATCTCATACTGCCTCTACAGCTCTAGTCCTGCTCTTCAAAAATATCAGAGCAGCTAATGTTTCGGCACCTGCTTGTCAGCTGCAATTTTGGGACTTTTTTTATGCAGGGTCATTCCTGCATTGTGCCTCAACGTTTGGGAGCTCAGTTTTATAAATAAATAATGATAATTTTCTAGGCTATTTGGCGAGAGATTTGGCTTGGGGGACGAAGATCTTCCTTGGAGGATATGTACCAAAGAAAATTTTTGCTTTGCCTGAGGACCACAATTTATAAGGAATTAAAAGAAACATTAAAAATACAGAATCCTTTGTCTATGTCTAGGGAATGCCCTAAAACTGCTTGTCAAGTGGTGCATCTGTATGGTTTATATAACCTACTACAAGAAAATGTAAATTTACAAAGAAAGAAATGCTGTTCAAATTGCTAATAAATGTAAGCTCCTGGTTGTATCGTTCTATTTTTAAACAAACAGTTAAGGATTCAATTATCTATCCCAGACCCTTATCCTAAATGAGGGTCTGGTATAGATGTTAATAGGGGACCCAAAGAAAAAAGCACAGTAGGGTTTTCCCTAAAAATACATATCAGATAATACATATCCTTACCCTAATATTGTTTTAAGGGAAATTCCCAAACAAAAACAAGAAGAAAAAAAAACAGGCCTCCCATGATAAGGGGAAGGGCCTTTTCTCCAAAACCCTGGCACAGTGGTTGTAGGGGTCTGCAGATGGAGGGGTTATGGGAATCTGGAAGACCCTTTTAAAAATAAGGGGCCCCCAAGATACTACCACCTCTACTTATGAATGATTAGAGGGTACATAGTGTTAATTTACCAAAAAGTAAACAGTAAATAAGCACACTAACATTTTTTTTAAAAGTCTCTTGATGTAAGGTCACAAGGTGGAGCACAAGGAGACCATGCAAACTCCAAGTAGGTAGTGTTTCCTGTCCTGGAATGGTTCAGGAGGTAGGGGCTGCACACCTGTCACCCCCATTTTGCTGGACTGCCAGTCTGCATGATCAGATTAGGGTCTAGTATAGATTTTTTTTTTGTTTTTTGGGTGGAATTCCCCACTAGCATCCATAGGGGATCCCACACTGTGCTTTTATTTTTCCACTATCCCTGCCCATTTGTTTATATCCATAGGTGTGCACAGCCTATTGCATTAGGGTGTGCACCCTAAAGCTCAAACACACATGCATGTGTGTGTGTCTACATATATATGACCCCGGCAAATTGATCTCTCTGCTGCCACAGTGAAAGAGAAGAGCATAGACACTTCTCTTATGGCAGAGCCAGTAAGAGGTAGATCTTTCACATGTTCCTGCTGCTACACAGAGCGATAATACTAATGCACATGGGGTGGTTAGGTGTGCCTGGGCACACCCAGCACACCCTGTGCGCACGCCTATGTTTATATCAGGTACCAAAGTGCTGGAGGCCAATGGAGAGAGGGCTTCCCTTGCAGCTCAGTTCCAGACTCCCCTGGAGGTGAGACAGGAGGAGTCAGGCCCAAAGTCGCACAGGTCACCTGCAGAGTTGCTTGCAGAAAAGTTTGCCGCTAAGACCAAACAGTGAATAACTAGATTAAATAACTATATAATATATATATATATATATATATATATATATATATATATATATTGCACAAATCTATTAAAACATCTATTAAATAAATGAATATATTAAATTAATAATAAAATATATCCTATGAAACAAATCCAAAGCTAAAAACAATATCACACTATTGAAAGCCTCTGTTGTTTCTACATGTGACATATATGGGAGGAGGTTGCTGGTAACCAGGAGTAAGGAGTAGTTCTTGATCCGCATTTTAAGCCATAGTTACCACAGGAAGGGGGAATCACAGGAGTATCTCTTAATGCTTTTAACATTTACTACAGGCTTTTATACAAAGCCCTTAAGGTGAGGGTACATCTGGTGGAGGGGTACATGAGGATTATGTGCGCACTGCATGAAGGCACCAGCATCACTTTTATCTATGGTTTTATGATAGACTGTCAAATAATTTAATTCAACATATATTATAAGGATATTGTGCCGCACACGGAGCACTTGCACTTTACTTTGGACATTACAAATAATTGAATGTTATTTGCACGTTTTTGGATTTGTTTCATAGGATATATTTTATTATTAATTTAATATATTCATTTATTTAATATATTTTTAGCAGATTTGTGCTATCTATATATATATATATATTTTATATAGTTATTTCATCTATTTATTCACTGTTTGGTCTTAGTGCCGCACATTTGTTATGTTATTTTGTATTGTTACATTTAGGGGAGTGTGGGGAGTGCTGGCAGCTGTCAATATTATTTTTATTTTATTTTACACTAGTTTATTATTTATTTATTTTTTCATTTCATTTATTAAGTTTAGAAGCTCACAAGGTTTTCACTTATTTTTTTTTCACTTAGTAGCCGGTACAAGCCAAGGTTCGGTGCCAGGTGGATAGCAGAAGAGACAAGGTTAGGTGAGAACTGAGGTCAAGACAGGTAGCAGGCCGAGGAGATCCGTTTAACAAGCCGAGGTCAAGGTCAGGAGACAGGCAGGAGACAGGTCTGGAACAAGCCGGGTCGGTAACCAAGGATCACAGGAAACAGGAACGTCAGTAACAACTGAGATCAAACAGCACTTCAGCCAAGGGCTGACTTCCTTATAAAGGCCCATGTGATGTGCTGGCGAAGGTGCTGGGCCCTAGAGCCCTTCTGGTTCCCTGACAGGTGCTGGGTCCTAAAGCTCTTCTGGTTCTCTGACAGGTGCTGGGTCCTAGAGACCTCATGCTATTGGTAGCCTGACAGTGCCCCCCCCAACTGGGCCATCTTTCTCAGATATCTCCCGAAGGAGTCTAGGGGCATGGATGTTGATCTTTGGTTCCCAGGAGCTCTCTATGGGTGGATACCCCTTCCACTTGATCAGATATTGGATTTGCCTGCCTTGCTTTCTGCAATCCAATACTGACTTCACCTCATATTCTGTTTTTTCTCCAACAGTTACTGGTAGCGGAGGTGGTTCCACTCTCCCTGGGAATGGATCCAGAATGGCCAAGGAGAGAGGCATGAAAAACTGGGTAAATTCCTTTAAGAATCAGGCAAGGATAATTCCAACGCCACTGGGATTACCTCACAATTGACTGGAAACAGCCCGATGTATCTTGGCCCCAGCTTCTTCGATGGGCATGGCAATTTCAGATTGGCCGTTGACAGCCATACCTTATCCTCAACTTTAAGGGAGGGATTCCCCCTTAGTGTTTTGTCAAAAAACTTTTTGTAGTAGGTTTGAGCCTTCTGTATGCATTATTGGAGGGTTTGGTAGATTTGCTGTATAAAAGCAATTCTGTCCTGAACAGCAGGCACTGCTGATTCTGAAATAGTTTTGGGCAAGGCAAGAGGGTGGAATCCGTAGTTAGCCCAGAACAGAGAATGGTTTGTGGCTGAGTGTAGCAAATTGTTATAGGGAAACTCTGCCAGTGGGAGCAGTGAAGACCAGTCGTCCTGGGAAAAGGCAGAGAAACAACGCAGGAACTGCTCCAAGGTTTGATTTGTGCTCTCTGTCCATTGCTCTGAGGATGGTTCTACTTTCAGGGCCTTACAGAGTGCTCTCCAAAACTTTGAGGTAAATTGTACCCCTCAATCAGAAACAATGCTACTGGGTAAGCCGTGGAGTCTCACAATTTCCTTTATGAACGTGTGGGCTGAAGTTGCTGAGATGTGCCTAGCAAGGGTATAAAATGGGTCATCTTCGACAGGCAGTCCACCACCACCAGGATGGTGGTAAACCCTTCCGAGGGTGGGAGCTCCACAATAAAGTCCATGGAGATCATTTCCCATTGACGGTTGGGAATGGGTAAGGTTCTCAACAGTCCCCAGGGCTTTGTCTTGTCGCCCTTGTTATGTAGGCACACTGAGCAGGGTCTGACATAGGCTCTACAGTCCCGGCTAAGGTTGGGCCACCAGAAGGACCATTGGATGAGCTCACTTGTTTTATGAGCTCCAAACTGGCAAGCTAACTGGTGGTCGTGGTACATCTTGAAGACCTGAAGCCTTGCCTCCTGAGGTATGAAGGCCTTATCACGATGCCAGAGTAATCATCTTGTTTTCAAAACAAGGCCTGTTCAGATTCAGGGCATGAAGTAGAGGCTCGTTCAATGACCGATTTCAAGCTGGGTTGAATCAATAAAAAGTTCTGGGCTGAAAGAATGGTGCTCAGTGGAGCAGATTCCATAGATTCAGGGAACATCCGGGACAAGGCGTCCATCTTTCCGTTCTTGGATCCTGATCTATATGTTAAATGGAAGTTGAATCTTGAGAAGAATAGTGCCCATCTAGCCTGCCGGGACAATTGGTGGACCTCAGATACTCCAAGTTTTTGTGGTCAGTGAACATCATTATTGGGTGATTGGTGCCCTCCAATAGATATCTCCACTCTTCGAAGGCCACCTTAAGAGCCAGAAGCTCCTGGTCACCTACATCGTAGTTTCTTTTGGCCTGGTTTAATATCTTAGAAGGCTACTGGGTGCAGTAGAGCTTTTGGGCCCAGATGCTGAGAGAGTATGGCTCCTGTTGCCACTTCAGAAGCATCTATTTTGAGAATGAAAGGGAGTGCTGGGTCCAGGTGTTGCAACACCGGAGCAGAGGTAAACAAAGTTTTGAGTTGTTCAAAGGCTGCTTGGGCTTCCTCATTCCAGAGGAAACAAGTAGGGAGTCATGTGAGTTGAGCAATTGGGGCGATGATGGTCGAGAAACCCTTTAATGAATCTCCGGTAGAAGTTGGCAAAGCCTACAAATCTTTGGACATCCTTTCTATCTGAAGGTGCAGGCCAGTCTAGGATTGCTGAGACCTTCTGGGGATCCATGGAAATCCCTTCAACAGAGATTATGAGCCCCAAGAATTGAATGGATTTTTTCTCAAAATCGCACTTCTCTGCTTTGGTGTACAAACCGTGCCTGGGAAGGGTATTCAGTACCTTTTTGACATGGTCTCCGTGGAGCTCGAGAGAGGCAGAGAAGATCAGGATATCATCCAGATAGATGATCAGGAATAAGTCAAGGTACTCTTGGAAGATATGATTGACCAGGTGTTGAAATGTTGCGGTGGCATTGCATAGCCCAAAGGGCATTACAAGGTGTTCAAAGTGGTCAAAGCGTGTTCAGAAGGCTGTTTTCCACTCGTCCCCCTCTCTAATGCGCACCAGATTGTATGCCCCCCTCTAGTCCAGTTTCATAAATACCCGGGCTGCTTGGAACCTCTGGAACTACTCCGGAACAAGTGGAAGAGGGTACCTATTCTTGATGGTGACCTTGTTGAGCTTCCTGTAGTCAATGAGAGAAGATGCCTGCAGGTGAGGAGGAGGGACTAATGAAGACTTTGGCTAGGCTTTCGTCTATGTACTTTTTGAGGGCCTCCAATTCCACCTCGGACAAAGGGAAGATGCACCCAAAGGAAATTTCTGCTCTGGGTCATAGTTCAGTAGGACATTCATATGTGGAGGCAAGGTATCTGCTTTCCTTTTTCAAAGACGTCAAGGTAGTCGTGGTAGACAGAGGGGACTACTTGGTGTCTGTTGCTGGTGTATGGTCAGGCAAATATGGGAGTTGGTTTGCATGGGGGTCCCACAATGCTGGTGGCAGTAGTTGGATGAGAAGGTGACCTCCCCTCACCAGTAAACCAGTCTACTGAAGGGTTGTGTGCTTGTAGCCACGGTATTCCAAGAATAACTGGGAAAATGGGAGATCTAATCACATCAAAATGGAGAAGTTCCTTGTGCCCTGTGTCTGTGGTTGTGAGAATAAGGACCGTTTCCTGTGTAATAGGTGCTGAACTGGGTGGAGTGCCATCAGCTCGGTGTATATCTAGTTTTTGATCTTTGAAAGTCAGAGGAATATGCAGGTCTTTAGCCTGGTTGATGTCCAGGAAGCAGCTGCAAGCTCCAGAGTCAATGATTGCCCACAAATTGACGTCCATTCCAGCCACCTGCAGAGAGGTGAGGAGAATAATGTGAGCAGATGGAGTCCCAGATAGCTGAAGGTATGAAGGGTACAAGTGCCTGGACTTACTTGGCCGAACCTGACAGTTGCATAGGAAGTGGCCTGATGCTCCACAGTAAATACAGAGTTGGTTCTGTCACCTGCGTTCTCTTTCTTCTGGGGTTAGAGTGGGTTGGAGTAGACCAATCTGCATTGGGCAGTACCTAGGTTGGCCGAAAGGTCTGAGAGCACATTTAGAGCACTGCCCCTGCAGGCGGCCTATCCAGCTGGATGGAAGCTTGGATAAGAGCCTCTAGCATGGCGGGAGTTGCAGACCTAGAAAGCTCATCCTTGATGGTTTCGAAGAGGCCTATACGTAATTGATACTTCAAAGCTGCTTCATTCCATCCAATATCGGCCATCCACCTACAGAACTCCCCAATGTAATCCTCTACTAGTCATCTTCCCTGCACCAGGGAGTGAAGGGCAGACTCTGTGGTGGCAGTTTTCTGTGGGTCATTATATAAAGTAACCACGGCTTCAAAAAACATGGTAACTGAGTTCAACACCTCATCCTTTCATTCTAGGAGGTTATGGGCCCAGGATTGTGGTTCATCAGACAAGAGAGAGATGATGAACCTCACTCGGACAGGCTCTATAGCAAAGGACCTGGGTTGCGGGGCAAAATAAAGTTTGTAGGCATTCCTGAATGCTCTGAACCTCCGCCGGTCCTCTGAAAAGCACTCAGGAGTGGGAACTCTGGGCTCTGGAGGAGGCAGTACAACCGAGGGTGAAGCGGCAGCAGTGGAACTGGAGGATGCTGATGTAGAGGGGGGACTTGTGGCTTGGCTAGCTTTAGCAGAAGTCATAGAAGCCGTGAGGGCATGGAAACGTCCATCAAGCTGGAAATAACCCTCCTGCAGATTCTTGACTGCTTGCGTCAGTGCTGCCATCTGATGACAGAGGCTTTCAAGTGCAGAAGCCCCTCTCTTGGCCTCAGACATTCTGACATTCTACTATCATGTACCAAAGTGCTGGAGACAAATGGAGAGAGGGCTTCCCTTGCATCTCAGTTCCAGACTCCCCTGGAGGTGAGACGGGGGAGTCAGGCCCAAAGTTGCACAGATCGCCTGCAGAGTTGCTCACAGAAAAGACTCAGGAACACCGCTAATGTGATGCGGCGCTGCTGCAGGCAGGTGGTGCCTGTGAGATGTAGCAGGTAACCAGGGTCACTGAGACAGAGGGTAGCCAGTACAAACCAAGGTTTGGTGCCAGGTGGATAGTAGATTAGCAGAGGTTAGGTGGGATCCGAGGTCAAGACAGGTAGCAGGTCAAGGAGATCCATTTAACAAGCTGAGGTCAAGGTCAGGAGGCAGGCAGGAGAAAGGTCTGAAACAAGCTGGGTCCGTAAACAAGGATCACAGGAAACAGGAAACACAGAAACATCCGTACAGCTGAGATCAAACAGCACTTCAGCTGCTTTTCAATGCATGTGGTCAGTTCGTATTGATTCATTCAGTGTCTTATTGCCCACTCCTTGCTGATTTTCAGCTCACTCTTCACTGGCCTTGCTGTTCTTCAGTGCGTTCTGTTAAGTGCGTTCTGACCAGCCAACCGCTTTGAAGCCATGTTGCGTGTATGTACTCGTCGTAGAGTTTGTGCTTTGTATGTGCTTTGTGCTGTAGTTCATTCTTCAGCCCAAGCTCAGTCCATGAGCAGGGCGAGGAGGAGTTCATGGACGAAGAATTGGTTGCTCCAGCGTGACCAATTCTGTCACATACCTTTGCTCCGTGAGATCCGTGAGAATAATCCTGAGGATTTCTGGAACTTTCTCCAGATGACGGACTCCATTTTTGACCGTTTGTTGGCATTGCTGACCCCTTATATCAGCAGGCAGGATACCTGCATGAGGCAAGCCATCACTGTGGAGCAGAGGCTAATTGCCACGTTACGTTACTTGGCGACAGGGAGAAGCCTGCAGGACCCTAAGTTCTCGACAGGCATCTCCCCCCAGGTTCTGGGGATCATTATATAATAATTCAGGTCCTGCAGAAGGACTATATTAAGGTAAGATTTATCCTTTACCATCACATTTTATTGTATTTAATGTTTGCTAATGTAATGTATTTCTTTATTCAAACACTAATTTCCATGATTGCAATATAGTGTGAATGTCCCCTTTGTCCTCATGCATGCTGTAATTTTTTAATGCTCTTTTTTTCCTGCATGCATATTTGCCTTCACTAACCTCCCCAGCATGCAATGCTGGGCCCATATCCACCTAGTCTATTCACTTTAATGTATTTTGTCAGCTCCATTTTAGTACTTTACCCTAAAATGTATGCAAATGGTCTGTGTGTCCTTAAGTTGGTTAAGAACCCCCCCCCTTAAAATTTATCCAAATGGTTTGTGAGTCATTAAGTTGATTAGGAATGCCCTCCCCCCCTTAAAATTTATGCAAATGGTCTGTGTGTCCTTAAGTTGATTAAGATTCCCCTCCCCCTTAAAATGTATGCAAATGGTCTGTGTGTTCTTAAGTTGATTTATAATCCCCCCCCTAAAATGTATCTGAATGGTCTGTGTGTCCATAAGTTGATTAAGATCCCCTCCCCCCTTAAAATTTATCCAAATGGTCTGTGCGTCCTTAAGTTGATTAGAATACCCTCTCCTCCCCCCCTAAAATGTATCAGAATGGTCTGTGTGTCCTTAAGTTGATTAAGAATCCCCCCTTAAATGTATCCAAATGGTCTGTGTGTCCTTAAGTTGATTTAGAATCCCCTCCCTCCCCCCAAAATGTATCAGAATGGTCTGTGTGTCCTTAAGTTTATTAAGAATCCCCCCCCCCCTTAAAATGTATCCAAATGGTCTGTGTGTCCTTAAGTTGATTTAGAATCCCCTCCCCCCTAAAATGTATCAGAATGGTCTGTGGGGTTGATTTACTGAAGGCAAATAGATGTTGCATTTTGCAAAATGCAGTTGCACTCTGCAAGTGCATTTGCTCTAGGGCTTAGTAAATGAGCAGAAGCTCTGCTGATTTCCATCATCCAATCATGTGCAAGCAAAAATGATGTTTTTTGAATTTCCTTTGCATGTGATTGGGTACTCTTTGCAACATGAAGCCTTACCTCATTTACTAAGCTCTGGAGCAACTGCACTTGCAGAGTACAACAACTGCACTTTTTAAAGTGCACAGTCTTTTTGTCTTTAGTAAATCAACCCCTGTGTGTCCTTAACTTGATTCAAAATTTCCACCCCCCCTCCCTAAAATTTATCAATGTGCCATCAGAGGGGGTGAGGAATCTGATAAGTGGGCCTTTATATTTTAGGCTTTAAATAATATTATAATTAATGTTATAATGATGCTGGCCACTAATGTTTTTTTGTGTAATGTGCTTGCAATGTTATGTTCAAAATAACTGATTTTTGGTTTTTCTTGTTTGACTCCCCAGTTTCCTTCAACGCCACAGGAATGGCAGACCGTGGCATCCCATTTTTCCACCCGATGGGACTTTTCCAACTGTGGAGGGGCTATAGATGGGAAACACGTTCACATTGTGCCACCGCCCCATTCGGGGTCATACTATTTTAATTATAAGGGGTTCCATAGTATTGTCTTAATGGCGGTGGTGTCGGCACAATATGAACTTCTGTATGTGGACGTGGGGAAGAATGGCCAGATGTCGGATGGAGGAGTCTTCCCCCAGACGGAGTTCTACCAGCGTCTCCAGAGTGGTGGCCTGGGATTGCCACCTGATGCCGATAACGTGGAAGGACTCCCCTTTGTCTTCATAGCAGATGAAGCCTTCGGTCTGAGCAAGCACCTCATGAGGTCATTCCCCCAAAGGACCCTCACCCCGGATAGGAGGGTTTTAACTTCCGACTGGCCAGAGCAAGAACAGTTGTGGAGAATGCTTTTGGGATTATGGCCAGCTGCTTCAGCCTGTTTCAGACAGCTATCCACATGGCGGAATACAAAATAAATCACATTGTCCTAGCGTGCTGCATCCTGCACAATTATTTACACAAACATTCGACCAGTTATATGGTATCACTTGGGGCTGAGGCCGGACTTATAGAGAATCCTCTGACAAGCCTGGATACTGGCCGTACTGGCTTGCCCCCCCAAAAGTGCCCCTCAAGTTCGGGATCAATATGTTGAATTTTTTACGGGTAGGGGGGCCATTGCAATGCCACAGAATCTCTATTTTTTTAATAAAAAATACTGATCAGATAACATTTCTAATTATATTTATTGCTTGCCTTTCTTTTTGACTTTCTCCTAGGTTATCCTAGAGCACTTGTAGTGCCAAGTGTATTTTCCTTTAGTAAATAAGCACCATTGCCACTGTAAACAACAAATAACTTCCAAAACTGGTATTGAGCATTGAAAGAAGAAGCCACACATCTTGTTGATTAATACCATAATTTTTTTGAATCTGTGCACATTCACATGCACGTTTGGTCAAATTTTTTATGTTAAAATATATATATTTTAGTTTTAAACAATATCATTAATAATTATTTGTAAATTTTTTATTTTTTTATTTTGACAATCGCCATTTTTATTTTTTTGAATTTTAGAAAAACAAACATTTTATTTGTTAACAAACAGGCATCTATATATATATATTTTTATTTTATTTATTTATTTTTTAACAAATAGGCCTCTCTCTCTCTCTCTATATATATATATATATATGCAGCCATACATAGATTACCGTAAGCTGGTGTGTCACACACTCACCTGGTGGGGTGCCCATGTCGCCTACTTCCTCCAACTCTCCTTCAAACACATCCTTGGGGGTGGCGCTGGTGCTTACTTCTTCCCCTTTCACAACCAGATCACCTAAAATAGATGATAAAAAAGTATTTAAAAATATGCAGCCGTACATAGATTACCGCAAGCTGGTGTGTCACACACTCACCTGGTGGGAGACACATGTCGCCTACTTCCTCCAACCCTCCTTCAAACACATCCTTGGGGGTGGTGCTGGTGCTTGCTTCTTCCCCTTCCACAACCAGATCACCTAAAATAGATGATAAAAATGTATTTTAAAATATGCTGCCATACATAGATTACCGTAAGCTGGTGTGTCAGACACTCACTTGGTGGGGTGCCTATGTCGCCCACCTCTGCTTCCTTAACATCCTCTGTGGGGCTTGGGCTGATTTCCCAATCCGGGTGTTGTGGTCGGGGGTCACTGGGTTCAGCTTGTCTGAGTCTTTTCTCCCCTATGTGAATGAAACAAAAGCTATACTTAGCACACAGATATTTGAGTCCAGGAATAGTAATATGAAACATTGTATTGAAGTGGTGTACAAATTGTCTGTTTGGGCAGAGTTCCTAGTTGAAGACATAATGAAAATTCCCTTTGAAACAAGCTGGAATACTTTTCCTTTTTTGGCCACGTTTCACAGATAGGATAGAGACACCCCAACAAGTGTATATATGTGTATATATATATATATATATATATATATATATATATATATATATATATATATATATATATATGTATGTGTGTGTGTGTATATATACATATAGTGTTTACTATGAACGATGTTTACTACGATCGTTTAATGTTCTAAACTAGTACGTTAAAGAAATGCACATGGAGCAGTATGCAAGGTAAAAAAACAGAATATGAACACACGACAAGAACTTACTTTTTTTAAGCACTTTATGGATTCGTCTATACTGATTCGGATCCCGGAGTTTTAGGTCGGACCATACGGTCCATGCTTCCCATCCTAATCTTTTCTTCTTAAAATTGCCACCATCTCCACCATCTCTTCAAGGCCATATTGGAGGCCTTAAAGCTCCGCTTCCCGGATTGAGACGTTCCGGGCTCCGGGCTTTCCTCGCTACTTGAGGTAATAAACACCTGCTGTGTCTCCGCCATTGTTGCTCCTACTGTGCACCGTAGAGAAAAGGGGCGGAGAATATTCATTAGAAAAGAACAGCAGGGTGCGGGCGACGCAGGCGGAGTTTCACGCATTCGCAGTGTATATAAAGATACTACGCATGTGTCATACGTACGTTCTGTGTGTAGAGACAAGGGGCGGAGAATATTCATTAAAAAAGAACGTCAGGGGCGGGCGACGCAGGCGGAGTTTCACGCATGCGCAATGTATATAAAGATGCAACGCATGTGTCATACGTACGTTCTGTGCGTGAAGGATAGAGGAACTGAAGTTGCGAGCGTCCGAAACGAAGGTAAATTTTTGTAACTTTGTAGCAGCCTATATTGCTTAAAGATTAATGAGGCCTATGTTGAGATAAGATAATGAGAGTTTAGCAGAAACATTAGTGTTTTTGTCTTGTGTATTATGTTTTACAGAAAACATGAATGCCAACTTTAAGGACCCAGAATTTTTGATAGCATTTATTGATAAGTATAGGGAGATGAGGAATCTGTGGGATGTCAAACACCCTCCATATTACATAAAACCAGTAAGGAAGTCAACGCTGGAGAGACTTCTCGCATTTGTGCAGACTTTCATCCCAGAAGCAACTGTGGAGGTTTTGGAAAAGAAAATTGGGATCTTGCTAAATATGTATAGGAGGGAGCATAACAAGATCCAGAATTCCTTGAGATCAGGAGAATCAGAAGATGATGTATATGTACCCAGGCTGTGGTACTACGATAAACAACGTTTTCTTGATGACCAGACTGAAGCCAAGGCATCACTTTCAACCCTTCCCTCCACCCTTCCCTCCATCCTTCCATGCACCCTTCCATGCACCCTTCCCTCCACCCCAGCAGAGGCTGATGAGGACCAAGCTGGGTCTTCCATCCAGGAAGAACCAGATGTGACCATCTGGAGTCAAGTAAATTAGTGTCCTAATATTAATGATGTTAACTAGATGTTATAATTGATTAACTATTATTCAGGATTTTATCCTAAAAATGATGTCTACATATCAATTGACAGTAGTGGCCAAAAATGTTGGTCACCAGCTTTAATAAATGCTGTTGTCAGATTGATACTCTTTTATATGTAACAATGAATTTGCAAGTGATGAGCTGAAAATTGTGTGTGATGAAGAGTGATGTGAGTGATGAAACAAAAACTCAAACTATGTCCCTTTTTTATACACAGGATGAGATCAGCCAGGAGGAAGGTGTGGAAAGTGTAATCCAGGAGGAGGCTGGGCCCAGGGTCATCGAGTAGTCCAGGCCCAGTGTCATCGAGAAGGCCAGGCCCAGTGTCATCAAGGAGGAGGCCGGGCCCAGTGTCATCCAGAAGGAGGCCAGGCCCAGTGTCATCCAGGAGGAGGCAAGGGTTAGTTTCAACCAGGAGGTGGCTCACACAATCTCAGGTTCCTCCCCTTCGCCTTCATACAAAAAGGCCCAGAAAGGTGGCGGTGACAGAGGAGGCATCACTGCGCCTCATGAGGAAAGCAACTAATTTCCTCAAGAGCCCCCCCAAAGCTGAAGAGGCCTATGGCTCCTATATAGCCAGCAGGTTGCTGGAAATAGAGAAGGGACAACGCCTCCTGTGTGAAAAACTTTTTTCTGATGTCCTTCACAAGGGCCTGATGGGAGAGTTAACTGTTAACACACAAATCAACGAGCAAGCCCCTCCTCTGCCTCCTCCTCCTGCCACAAGTCAACCACCAGAGCAGCCTACAAGGAAGGCTGCAGGGAAGGGTGCAGGCCAGCGTGGAGGGAAGGCTGGAACGAAGAGAAGAATGTGATGACCTGGCTTCAGTCTGGTCTGACAGAAGACGCAGACTGGTGTAGTACCACAGCCTGGGGACATATTTGTCATCTGCTGCAGCTCTTGATCTCTGGGATTCCTGGACCAGATTGTGCTCCCTATTATATGGACTCCTGAAGATCAGAATTTTCTTTTCCACAGACTTGATGTGTGCCCTGGGGCCAAAACTCTTCACTAATTCAAAAATTTTCTGCAGCGTTGACTTCATCTTTATTTTGTTTACCATAAATAAATGGATATTTTATTTAATTAAAGGCTTTATGTGTTTTTATTAACATCATTTTTTTTTATAAACAATGTCAAATTAACAAGGGACTCACAACCTCCTTGAGGTTCCAAAAAAAATATACAATGTTTTTGTGTTAACGTTACAAAAAAAAATAAAAAAACAAAATGAATATAACAAAAAAAGGTTCTTTGTGGTAACTTTCTAACAAAAACAAAATGAAAAATGTACAAAAGAGATGGTTCTTTGTGGTAACTTTACAAAAAAACTAACAAATAAAAAATGCTTCTTTGTGGTAAATTTACAAAAAAAAATAGGAAGTCAAAAGAAATGGTTCTTTGTGGTAAATTTACAACATAAAAAAAAAAAACATTATCAATAAAAAAAATGGTTATTTGTGGTAAATTTACAACAAAAAAAACATATAGAAACAAATAAAAATCAATGGTTCTTTGTGGTAACTTTACAAACCAAAAAATAAAATATATGGAAGATAAAGAGAAAATAATTTGGAAACAATCCAAAAAAAATCCTGATGAAATAAAAAATAATAAAACATGACTCTGAAAAACAATTGTGTAAACATTAGTATAGAGATATGGCTTTTAACCAGTTACCAACCGGGCCATAGCCAAATGACGGCTGCAGGGAGGTTGGATAACTCTGGGAACACGTACTATGACGTGATCCTGGGAAACCGCTCCCGCGCGCCCCCGGGGCGCACACACGGGAACACCAGAGGACCCAGAGGACCCGACGCATCAAGGATCACGGATTTCGGCCGTTTACCATGTGATCAATCAGTCAAATGACGGAGCGATCACATGTAAACAAACCGGCGTCCTGTCATGATGCCGATTCCTCTCTCCCCTCTGTGTACCGATCGGTACAGAGGGGGAGGGTTTGGATGGCAGCAGCTCTGTGGGCTGGATGTGTAGTACCCACATCGCTGCTCTGTGACATGTGCAGTCACACCCATGGATCCATCCATCTATGCTCAGCCATCCCTCCATGCTCAGCAATACCCTGCACTACTCTGCAATGCCCTGCAATACTCTGCAATATCCTGCAATACTCTGCAATGCCCCGCAATACTCTGCAATGCCCCGAAATACCCTGCAATGCCCCGCAATACTCTGCAATATTCTGCAATATCCTGCAATACTCTGCAATACCCTGCAATACTCTGCAATACCCCGCAATACTCTCCAATACCCCGTAATACTCTGCAATACTCTGCAATACCCTGCAGTACACTGCAATACTCTGCAATACCCCACGATACCCTGCAATACCCCGCAATACTCTGCAATACCCCGCATTACTCTGCAATACCCCACAATACCAAACAATACTCTGCAATACCCCGCAATACCCTGCAATACCCTGCATTACTCTGCAATGCCCTGCAATACCCTGCAATACCCTGCAATACTCTGCAATGCCCTGCAATACCCTGCAATACTCTGCAATTCCCTGCAATACCCTGCAATACCCTGCAATACCTCACAATACCTTGCAATACCCCGCAATACTCTGCAATACCCCACAATAATCTGCCATACTCTGCAATACCCAGTCATACTCTGCCATACCCAGCCATACTCTACCATACCCAGTATCATGGTAATGCAATAGAGTTTTGTCTGTCAGCTTACCTGTCTCAATGTGTTCATCTCTAAAGACCAGCTGACTCTCACCTGACTGCTTCTATAAACTCTCCTCTAGCATGGCTCTACCCCAGCTCCTATCAGAGAACTCTATATTAACTTCTGCACTGCATGCCAGCCCTGCTGATCAACCTTTGTGTGTTTTGGCTTACTGTTCCTGCCTGCCATGTGCTCTACGTTTGTTTCTGTTACTGACCTTGGCGTGTTCTTTACTATTCCTGTCTGCTTGTGACCCTGACCTTTGATGTGTCCCTGACTATCCCTGTTTGCCTGTGACCCTGAACCTTGGCATGAACTCTGTTGTCCTTGTCTGCTTGTGGCCCTGACCTTGGCTTATTCCCTTACTATCCCTATCCCCCTGTTGCCTACTGTGGGTGTGAGCTGGGGGACCCTGGGGGTCGCGACCTGGAGCCAGTTGCAGCCCAGTCCATCTTCACCACTAGAGGCTCTGGTGAACCCCTGCTGGTTCTTAGACTCCACGTCCCAGGGAACCTTACGCTCTAACCATCCGTGTTGGAGTTCCAGCGGCCCTGCCTTCCTTACCACCCTGACTCCCATCCGCAGCAGTCAGCCATAGGGTCCACTACCTTGCGGCGCACTCTTGATCCCAATGGTGTGCATCTGTCACCTAGGCTCAAGGTGACCTGACACCCAGCCATACTCTGTAAAACCCAGCCATACTCTGCCATACCGAGCCATACTCTTCCATACCCAGCCATACTCTGTCATACCTAGCCATACTCTGCCATACCCAGCCATACTCTGCCATACCCAGCCATACTCTGCAATACTTGGTGATACCCAGCCATACTTTGCCATACCCAGCCATACCCAGCCATGCTCAGCCATACTCTGCCATGCTCAGCCATACTCGGCTGTACTCGGCCTCTGTATGTGGCCAGGCTGTGGAAGTCTCACACATGTGGTATCGCCGTACTCAGGAGGAGTAGGAGAATCTATTTTAGGGTGTAATTTTTGGTATGTACATGCTATGTGTTAGAAATATTGTATAAATGGACAACTTTGTGTTAAAAAAAAATGCGTTTTAACCACTTCCCGCCCACCGGCCATCATACGACGTCCTTGACTTTGTGCCGGGATATCTGAATGATGCCTGCAGCTACAGACATCATTCAGATATCAGCTTTTTAGATGGCAATTCCCTACACCATAAGAACAATCATAGCGGCTGTTCCACGGCTTCATCGTTCTTACAGGAGGCGATCGAAGCCAGGATTGTTTTTTTTTTTTTTTCAGGCTTCCCAGCCTAGAGGTGAGATGTGGGGTCTTATTGACCCCATATCTCACTGTAAAGAGGACCTGTCATGCCATATTCCTATTACAAGGAAGTTTACATTCCCTGTAATAGGAATGGAAGTGATCAAAAAATGTATTTTTTGGACAAAAGCATCAAACTAAAATAAATAAAGTAAAATGAACAATAAAAAAAAAAATGTTTCCCCGTGTCCCCTTGTGCTCGCATGCAGAAGCAAACACATACGTAAGTCCCGCCTACATATAAAAATGGTGTTCAAATAACACATGTGAGGTATCGGTGCGATCGGTAGAGCAAGAGCAATCATTTTGGCCCTAGACCTCCTCTGTAACTCAAAACATGTAACCAGTAAAGCGTTGCCTATGGGGATTTTTAAGTAACAAAGTTTGGCGTCATTCCATGAGCGTGTGCAATTTTGAAGGGTGACATGTTAGGTATCTATTTACTTGGCATAACTTCATCTTTCACATTATGCAAAAACATTGGGCTAACTTTACTGTTTTGGTTTTTTTTAAAGCACAAAAAAAGCGTTCGAAAAATTGCTGCGCAAATACCGTGCGAGATAAAAAGTTGCAACAACCGCCATTGTATTCTCTAGGGTCTTTGCTAAAAAACATATATAATGTTTTGGGGTTCTATGTAATTTTCTAGCAAATAATGATTTTTACATGTAGGAGAGAAATGTCAGAATTGGCCTGGGCACTCCAGAACGCCTGAAGGTTCTCCGTGCATGTTGGGCCTCTGTATGTGGCCACGCTGTGTAAAAGTCTCACACATGCGGTTTTGCCATACTTGGGAGTAATATCAGAATGTGTTTTGGGGTGTAATTTGTGGTATGCATATGCTGTGTGTGAGAAATAACCTGCTAATATGACAATTTTGTGAAAAAAAAAATCTTGATTTTTAAAGAATTGTGGGAAAAAATTACAACTTCAAAAAACTCATCATGCATCTTTCTAAATACCTTGGAATGTCTTCTTTCCAAAAAGGGGTCATTTGGGGGGTATTTGTACTTTTCTGACATGTTAGGGTCTCAAGAATTTAGATAGGCCGTCAGTACTTCAGGTGTGATCAGTTTTCAGATATTGGCACCATAGCTTTTGGACTCTATAACTTTCACAGAGTCCAAATAATATACACCGATTTGGGTTATTTTTACCAAAGATATGTAGCGGTATAAATTTTGGCCAAAACATATGAAGAAAAATTACTAATTTGCAAAATTTTATAACAGAAATGAAGAAAAATACATTTTTTAACAGAATTTTCGGTCTTTTTTCTTTTATAGTGCAAAAAATAAAGAACCCATCGGTGATTAAATACTAGCAAAAGCAAGCTCTATTTGTGTGAAAAAAAGAACAAACATTTCATATAGGTGCAGTGTTACATGACTGAGTAATTGTCATTTAAAATGTGAGAGCACCGAAAGCTGAAAATTAGTCTGGTTATTAAGGGGTTTTTAGGCTCGATTCACATCTATGCATGTTGCTTTTGAGAGTTTCTGCAGTGTTTTTTGTAGTGCTTGCCACGTTTTTGAGCAGCGTTTTTACAGCGTTTTTGCCGCGTTTTGCGTTTTTTTTTTACAGTTTTTTTTAGACTATATACAATCTAAAAAAAAAAAAAATGCCAGAAACGTGTCAAAATCGCTGCAAATCTCTGTAAAAATGCTGTAAAAATGCTGTACTTGCGTTTGTGTTTTTGATGCTGGTTCGTTGAATTCTATTACATGCAAAACGCTGCATTTTGCATGAAAAAAAGGCTCTGACCCTTTCCAAAAACGCAGAGGTACAAATATGCATTGATGTGAACATGTTCCATAGGAACCCATGTTAAAAATTTCCCATGCATTTCTGCAAAAAGCAAAATGCATCAAAAAACGCGTTAGTGTGAATGGAGCCTAAGTGCCCAGTGGTCAAGTGGTTAACAAATAAAATATCATTCGTGAGATCATGAGATCAAGAGAAATTATCCAGAAATCAGTTTGTGAGAACTCTGTGTGAATAGGAACAGCAAAACAACTTTGTTCTTCAAGCATTATAAAGAAGACAATTAATGCACTGCATTCAACGATCACAGAATTTGCAGCGTGAGGAATGTGCTACCTACAAGACCAAGCACTTCCATTTTGTATTTGCTTCTGAGCATGCATCATTTTTTTGTCCGTCGGACTAGCATACAGATAAGGGGATTTCTGGGTCCGGCGGAGTTACGGCGTAATGATTTGAAGCATGTTCCAGATCTAAGGTCCGTCAGATTTTCGACTGGAAGGTCCTATGAAGCCCACACACGATCGGATTGTCTGCCGGACTCGGTTCGTCAGACCAGTCCGGTCGAAAAGTCAGCTCGTGTGCACGCTGCATAAGGTGAGGGAGCACAGCATGAAGACACCATTATCACATGTTTGATGTTAATATGAACTTTTGCTGTTTGGCTTAAATACTTCATCAAGGTTTAATTGATATTCACAGAGTACGAGCACTTTATATTTTTTATATGAACTATTGTTGTTTAGTTTTATAAAAACCTCATTGAGGCCTGAGTGCAATATCACTGAGCATGAGCACTTTTGATTTATATATTCCTTTTAATACATGGTGTTATGTTGTAGATATATTTGCTATATATATAGTTTATTGGATTTATATACTTACATTAGTATTGGTTTTTATACATATTAGCACTGCACAGTGTGTTATATATATTTTAAAATAGGTGCCAGTCATTCTGAAATACATTTTAAATGGATATGTCACTTGTAACAAAAGAGCAGAAGGGTGAGGAACAAATCAGGATATCCAAAAATCAGATGGTCTGATGGTCTGATAGGCTTGCACAACATTAATCTGGGATCCTCTACAAAGGCTATAAACCTCCTTTGCTCTTATCTCAGTCAGCTCCTGTTCTGACTGGTTACCTACAGTATCTCACAAAAGTGAGTACACCCTTCACATTTTTTGTAAATATTTGATTATATCTTTTCATGTGACAACATTGAAGAAATTACACTTTGCTACAATGTAAAATAGTGAGTGTACAGCTTGTATAACAAAATATCAAAATAACTCAACACACAGCCATTAATGTCTAAACCGCTGGCAACAAAAGTGAGTACACCGCTACGTGAAAATGTCCAAATTGGGCCCAAATATTATATATTTATATATATATATATATATATATATATATATATATATATATATATATATATATATATATATATATATATATATATATATATATAAATATATATATATAGTGTCAATATTTTGTGTGGTCACCATTATTTTCCAGCACTGCCTTAACCCTCTTGGGCATGGAGTTCACCAGAGCTTGACAGCTTGCCATTGGAGTCCTCTTCCACTCATCCATAATGACATCACAGAGGTGGTGGATGTCAGAGACCTGGCGCACCTCCACCTTCCATTTGAGGATGCCCCATAGATGCTCAATAGGGTTTAGGTCTGGAGACATGCTTAGCCAGTCCATCACCTTTACCCTCAGCTTCTTTAGCAAGCAATGGTGTGTTTGGGGTTGTTATCATGTTGAAATACTGCCCTGCGGCCCAGTCGCCAAAGGGAGGGGATCATGCTCTGCTTCAATATGTCACACTACATGTTGGAATTAATGGTTTCCTCAATGAATTGTAGCTCCCCAGTGTCGGCAGCACTCATGCAGCCCCAGATCATGACACTCCCACCACCATGCTTGACTGTAGTCAAGACACACTTGTCTTTGTACTCCTTACCTGATTGCCACCACACACGCTTGACATCTTCTAAACCAATTAAGCTTATCTTGGTCTCATTAGACCACAGGACATGGTTCCAATAATCCATGTCCTTAGTCTACTTGTCTTCACCAAACTGTTTGCGGGCTTTCATGTGCATAATCTTTAGAAGAGGTATTAATATAAGGAAGGACCGCGCTTAGGATATTATAAAAATGTGGCTGCCTCCCCTAACAGGGCTCCCCTAAGAGGGCTCTGGGAAGTAGATATATAAACAAAAAATGGGGTGAATTGTGCTACCTATTAGCTAAAGAACTAAAAAATGGGATATAAGGCTAAACCTAAAAAGGGGGATGTATGACAAAACTCAACACCTATTATCCTAGCTAAAGGAATCCATAACAAGACCTATAATGGGGTTGGGTTAAGGAGTCTGTGCAGGTAGAGATGTGTAGAGGGCAAGGGCCTCATAGTTCCCGTATACAGGATGATCAGGTTGTGCCCATATATGTAGCAGAAAGAACATCAACAGGTGACTTGAGTGCTTTAAGTAATTCCAGGTGACTTCTGTGCTCCCCTTCCAGGGTCCCTACTCAATGGATACAGTCACCCCCGCAGGGGTAATAGACATGTAGTTGCTCTTTGTTTGGGTTAATTCAGCCTGATGTCTGCTATATGGATCCCAAAAGCATCCCTTTGGTTCCAGATAGGGTGAGTATGCCCATGGATGTATTTCTCATATAAGAAAAAGAATGGCTCCCATAGTGTAGTAAAATAATGTGGTCTGTTTATTAAAATTAAAACATAAAATAAAATAAAAATCAGCATACACAAGATACAAAAAGCGTGTGTATCTGCAGCCAGCTGGTGCACGCTGATAGTAAACAAGCCGTAAGACTAAAATTGGGTATAGGCTGAGATAGGGGTTAGCAGCGGCTCGCTGCGCTCCAGCTGTATTCCACTCTCTCAGCTACCCGTAAGTGACGTAGTGTGCATGGCTCCATCATACGCGTTTCGTCATTGACGTCCTCAGAGACGGTGCCACACTAGTGCACGCTACGTCAATGTATAGGAGAGTGTCCATGATTGTCCCACCCCCTACCAGGGGAATAGCCAATGCGCCTACCAGCCAAAATGAAAGTCCCGGAAGTGGGCTGTGCACTGAACCCAACATGTGCAGTATACCCAGGCTGATAGAGGTATTAATAAGACATGTACAAAGATGGGAAGGAATGGACACCATGGTTGTGCTCTCCCCCATACATAATAAACCAGAATATTGAGCATATTAAACCTATTGTATCATAAATATACATGTGTATCAGATATCTAGTCAGAGTCTATGAGACCGAGGTGTAGAACTCCCCCTAGAGGCAGAGAGAGATCTTAATACAGACACCAAAATTAATATGGTTTAAGCCAGATCTCTCTCTGCCTCTAGGGGGAGTTCTACACCTCGGTCTCATAGACTACGAGTTCTACACCTCAGCCATTCACCCCATTTTTTGTTTATATATCTTTAGAAGAGGCTTCCTTCTGGGATGACAGCCATGCAGACCAATTTGATGCAGAGTGCGGCGTATGGTTTGAGCACTGACAGGCTGAGCCCCCACCCCTTCAACCTCTGCAGCAATGCTGGCAGCACTCATACGTCTATTTCCCAAAGACAACCTCTGAATATGACGCTGAGCACGTGCACTCAAATTCTTTGGTCGACCATGGCAAGGCCTGTTCTGAGTGGAACTTGTCCTGTTAAACCGCTGTATGGTCTTGACCACCATGCTGCACCTCAGTTTCAGGATCTTGGCAATCTTCTTATAGCCTACATCTTTATGTAGAGCAACAATTCTTGTTTTCAGATCCTCAGAGAGTTCTTTGCCATGAGGTGCCATGTTGAACTTCCAGTGACCAGTTGGAGAGAGTGAGAGCGATAACACCAAATATGCTGTATACTCACTACATTTTAGCAAAGTGTCATTTCTTTAATGTTGTCACATGAAAAGATATAATAAAATATTTACAAAAATGTGAGGGGTTTACTCACTTTTGTGAGATACTGTATTTGACTTGGCTCATTATTATTATTATTATTATTATTAATATTACACAGGATTTATATAGCGCCAACAGTTTGCGCAGCTCTTTACAACATGAGCGCAGACAGTACAGTTACAATACAATTCAATACAGGAGGAATCAGAGGGCCCTGCTCATTAGAGATTACAATCTAGAAGGGAATGTCAAGTGAAACAAAAGGTAATAACAGTGGGGGATGAGCTGATGGAGAAAATAGACATACAGTTGTTAGGTGTGGGAAGAATAGGCTTCTCTGAAGAGGAGGGTTTTCAGGGATTGTCTAAAAGCTAATAGAGTAGGAGATAATTGGACAGATTTGGGTAAGGAGTTTCATAGAATTGGAGAGGCTCTGGAAAAGTCCTGGAGGCGAGCATTGAAGGGGGTGACAAGGAAGCTAGAGAGCAAGAGTTCTTTAGAGGAATGAAGAGAATGATTAGGTTGGTATCTTGAGACTAGGCTAGTCATGTAGCTGGGGCTAAGTTGTGAATGGCTTTGTAAGTAGTTGTCAGTATTTTAAATTTAATTTGTTGGGTGAGCGGAAGCCAGTGGAGGGATTACCAAAGAGATGTAGCAGATACTAAGTGGTTGGTAAGGTGGATAAGTCTGGCAGCAGCATTCATGATGGATTGAAGGGGGATAGACTATGTAGAGGTAAGCCAGTGAGAAGGAAGTTGCAGTAGTCTAGACGAGAGATGACCAGAGAGTGAATTAAGAGCTTTGTTGTGTCATTGATTAGAAAGGGTCGTATTTTGGAGATGTTGCAGAGGTTGAGGCGGCAAGATTTGAACAGTGATTGGATGTGGGGCTTAAAGAACAGTTCAGAGTCCAGGATTACCCTGAGAACCTTAGCGTGCGGGGGTGGGCTTATAGTTGTGCCATCAATTTTGACAGAGGGATCAAGGGAGGGGGCACATGGGGGAGGAAAAATTAGAAGTTCAGTTTTGGATAGATTGAGTTTGAGAAAGTGGTGTGACTTGCAGACTGATATATCTGTTGCTACATTAGAGATACGTGAGGAGATGAAGGGAGTGAGCTGAGGGGTAGAGAAATAGATTTGGGTGTCATCAACTGACCTAGGGAGATGGTGTAGATTGAAAATAGGACAGGTCCAAGAATAGAACATTGGGGGACCTCAACACAGAAAGGAAGAGGAGAGGAGGAAGTAGAATTGTAAGTAATGCTAAAGGTGCGGTTGGATAAGTTGGAAGAGAACCAATGAAGTGTACTGTCATGGAGACCAAAGGCATGGAGTTTTTTTTGCAGGAGGGGTTGGTCAACCATATCAAAGGCAGCAGAAAGGTCCCGGAGTAGGAATACATAATAGCATCCATTGGTTTTAGCTGTTAGTAGATAATTTGTTAGTTTTAGGAGAGCAGTTTCTGTGGAGTGTTGGGGTGAAAATCAGTAACAGTATTCTCAGCAAGGTGGTCGCTCAGTCGGTTGTAGACCAGACATTCAAGGAGTTTGGATAAAATGGGGGGCAAGGAGATGGGGCATAGGCTGTTAAGATTGGTTGGGTCCAGTGAGGGCTTTTTAAGTATGGGGCTGATTAGTGCATGTTTTAGAGAGTTTGGGAAGATGCCAGAGGAGAGGGAGAGATTGAAGATGTGGGTTAGAGAGTGTACAATAGAGCCAGAGGGTGAACGTAGCATTTGCGAGGAAACAGGATCCAGAGGGCAGGTGGTTAGCTGGACGTTAGCAAGTAGTTTAGCAACCTCATCTATAGTGGTGGTCTTGAAAGAGGGAAGTAATGATTGTACCTGTGGGCATGAAGTGTAAAGCATGGAGGGTATCTGGACAGCAGAGATCTCTTCGTGAATTGTATCAATCTTTTGTTTGAAGTGATTGGCGATCTCCTAGGCATCGAGTGAGTTAGTGGGTGGAGGCAGTGGAGGATGAAGTAGAGAGTTGAAGGCAGAGAAGAGCTGATGGGGTTGGGATAAAAAGTTGTTAATGAGAGTGATAAAATAGGTCTGTTTGGCAGCAAGGAGGCTGGAATTGTATTTTTGGAGGGCATATTTATCTTGGTTGAAATCTTTCTGAGACTTAATATTACGCCACAGGTGCTCATGAGCACGGCTATGTTTTCTAGTGTCTTCTATTTGCCAAGGTTGTAGGGGTCGGACCTGATTCTGTGTGTAGTGAGGGGGGCCAGTTTGTCCAGTGAGGCTAGAAGTGAAGCGTTGTAGACAGAAGTGGCTAGGTCAGTGCAGGATATGGATCAGATTTTTTCATTAGTGATAAATGCATTTAGTGGGATCTTGATCATAGAAAGTGATGAGCGAATTGGCCTGGGTTCGACTCATGGACTATTTGTCGAACGTATTGTGAAATCTAGCATCACATATTTTGCATGTGTACTTTATTTACACATTTAGTTTTGCTTAAACACAGCAATAGCACCACAATCTTATTATAACTTGTAAAATAAGGCTTTTGGGTAGTTTTGGCTGTGACACCTTATTTTTTTTTTTTAATCCAGCAATATTAGGCCTGAAATGAAAGAGGGAAATGTAAGAGCATCCTTAATGGGATTCCTTTTGTTTTTTGGAATAAAGCCTTCCAAGTCCATATTGTGGCATTGACAGTGTCCAAGTATGAGCATGATGGTTGTAACTAAAGATGGCCCTGTAATTTTTGTATAAGGATAACAACTGCCTCATCTCTGGAATTTGGTGTTGTGGGTTTGAGGTGTCTTTGTGCACCCTCTTTTGACATTTTTGAAGACAAAACATTGTGGTACTGCCAAAAAGAAGATCATATATATATCAACATCATACAATGAAACTGTTTTGCCACTGGCCATTTTGTACAGATTTGAGGGCTTTAGCATTATTTTATTATTTTTTTTTTACAAAATAAATTTTTATTGAAAGAAAGAGAAATAAAACAGTACAATAGTGTAACAGTATCATCATACAATTGTACAAGAGTTGGGGAATAAACATAGATTCTTACAATTGATATAAAGATAACAGTGAATCGGCTATAACAGAAAATCTCTTACTGGTGCTTTATTGTATATGTATGGTGGGGTGATCAGGGCTAATTCAATATCACATTTAAGTGTCTATCGAGAGGTTGGTGTTAGTTATGGTGGCATTAAATAGATCCTTTTATTTTTCCCCCCCCTCTTTCTTTCCCTCCCCTCCTTTAACGTTACATTGATGATTTTTTGGGGGGGAATTCCCACTCGTTGGGTGGAGGCGTAAGAGTTTGTATGATGATTCAATCCACTTATTCAAAGGAGGTATTGGTCGGGATCTCTGTTAGGAGGTCCGAGCCATGTAGGGGTTTGAGAGGTGTTGTGTGTGGATATTGAGAAGTAAGTGAAGAAAGAAGAAGTAAAGGAGAAAGGAGAAGGAAAAAGAAAAAAGAGACAGAGGGGGGGGAAGGGGGGAGGGGTAGGGTATCTAAGGGAGGTAGGGGGGGAAAGAGAATTAGAAGGGGGAGGGGGAGGGCAGGGGGGATAGAGGGGTGAATGAATGTCCCCTCGGTCTCCGTTATTTGTGGTATAGATTACTATTGGTAATAGTTTATGGTGAAGTAGGTCAGGACTGTTTAATTTCTACTCTCGGAGAGTAATACCGGGCTCATTTCGACGTGTTACCCCCCATACTCGTCCCTTGTTTAGGGGTGGGGGGACCACGTCGTCTGGGGAGAAAGGTGAGGTGTATGGGAGGTGCGGTTGAGAGGTTTAAACCAGCGGCTCCCAACCCCCGCCCCCAGGGTCCACCAACAGGCCAGGCCTTATGCACTACCTTGGGGAGATGCAGACTGGAATACTGCAATCACCGAGCAGCAAACGATATCACCTGCGATGTATTTCAGTTATCTTGGAAACCTGGCCTGCCAGCGGGCCCCGAGGACGGGAGCCGAGAACCACCGGTCCAAATAGTGTAGGGGTCGGGTGTTGGATGTTGGGTGGTGGTCTCGGGTGGGCAATGTCAAGTCTGAAATTATTTCATCTGTGTTAGGTATCTGTCTGTCGACCGAAAATGAGTCCAGCAAGCCCATGTCTTGGAGAAGCTAGCTGGGGAGTCTCGTGAGATGGCAATGAGTTCTTCCATGTCAGCTATTTTATTAATTTGCGAGAACCATTCTTGGATAGTTGGAGCATGAGACGTACCCCAGTGTCTAGGAATGCACATTTTCGCTGCGTTAAGTAGGGGTAAGACCAGTGTCTTACGATAGTATGGCGTGGATAGATCTGAGTGGTGAAACAGGCAATGGGTTGGGGAATGGTCTAAGTTGTAGGTCGATATAGATTCCGTGAGTTTCCGGACTTGCGTCCAGAATGGTTGAATGGCTGAGTACCTGGTTCATCACCACATCTCCAGCATTTATTGGGGAATGAGGGGTTAATTTTGTTCAAGATGGCTGGGGTTCTATACCATCGTGTCAGAGTCTTATAATTATTTTCCTGAATGGACACATTTAGGGAGCCTTTATGGGCAATCGTATAGATGTGTTCCCATTGGTCTTCTTCTAATTCTGTTTGTAATTCTCTTTCCCATGACTTACAAGCTTTCCCTTCTTTGGGGGAAGTTCCAGTGAATAATATAGCATATATACTGGAGATTAAATGTTGTTGTGGGTTAGATTGAGAGCATAAATGTTCAAAAGGAGTGAGTGGTCGTGATATGGAAGAGTTGCGATTAATTTCCTTTAAGAAATGTCTAATTTGGAAGTATGTCCAAAACGGTAAAGGGTCGCTAGTGATGGCGGGTGTTAGTGTGAGGCGGTCTAGAAAAGATCCGTCGCGGAAGAACTGATGTGCTTGTATGTTGGGTAGTTGCCATTGTTGTGTTAGAAAGTGTGCCGACATTCCCGGTGGGAAGGCGGGGTTCTGTCTTAAAGGTGTTAAAGGGCCCGGGGAGGACGATATGTGTAGTTTGCGGCAGGCCTCCCTGAAGCATCCCAGGGTCGGTCCAATAAGAGGGTGGGCTTTGAGAGTGGAGGGAATATGTGTCGACTCCAGCCAGGGGGCGGATTTCAGCGGGAATGGGGACATTGATCCCTCCAGTCTGACCCAATCTTTGTGTTGGGTGTGTAATGACCAATCCACAATACGGGTAAGGTGACAAGCCCAGTAATATTTTTTCAGATCTGGAAGGCCAATGCCCCCCTTCGTCTTGGGTTGTGTTAGGAGATCGTAGGTGATTCTCGGATGTTTTTGATTCCACAAAAACTCTGTACAAAGCCTCCTGTATGATGAGAAAAATGATGGGGGGAGTTTAATGGGGACAGCCTGTAAAATGTATAGGATGCGTGGAAGAATGTTCATTTTAATAATGGCTGCACGCCCGAACCAGGAGAACTGGGGTTTGTTCCAATTTTTGAGATCAGCGGAGAGCATTTTGAGGATGGGAAGGTAGTTTTGTGTAAATAGGTCTGATAGGTTCTTTGTGAGGTGAATGCCAAGGTATTTAATAGCGTTTCGTCGCCAGTGGAATGGGAAGTTCGTTTCACATTGTGCGACTGTTTCTTTTGGGATGGTGACATTGAGGGCGTGTGATTTGGTGAAGTTTATTTTAAAATTAGAGATGCGCTGGAAGAGGTGGAAGTCCTTTAATAAGTTCGGAATAGAGGTGTGAGGTTCGCTAAGGGAAAGTAGGATGTCGTCAGCAAAGGCCGCCAACTTATAGGTGTGGCCTGATATGGGTATGCCTTTGATATTTTCATTCCTTCTAAAGCAGTTCAGGAGTGGTTCAAGGGTCAATACAAAGAGGATGGGGGAAAGTGGGCAACCTTGCCTCGTTCCGTTGGTTATGGAGAAGGCGTTTGACAGATGTCCGTTGATCCGAACTCTGGCCGTGGGTGTTGTGTATAGAGACATGATTGAGTTAAACATGCGGTTTAGGAGGCCCAGGTGTCGCAACACTGCCCCCATGTAGTCCCATGCCAGTCTGTCAAACGCCTTCTCCGCATCCAATGATAGAAAGAAACCCCTATGTTTATTAGTTGTCATCCAATGATGAAGATTTATAGCTTTAATGGTGTTGTCCCTTGCCTCTCGGCCTGGGACAAAACCAACTTGATCTCCATCTATCAGTGATGGTAACAGAGGAAGCAGGCGATTGGCTAGGATTTTTGCGAAGAGTTTTATGTCAACGTTTAGTAGGGAAATCGGCCTATAGTTGTTTACTAGGGTCACGTCTTTTCCTTCCTTTGGTATAACTGTGATGTGGGCTTCAAGGAGTCTGTTGAAGGGGAGTGTGGGGGAGGACAGGGAGTTGAAGGCTTTGAGAAAGGGGCCAGTAAGTGTCTCTATAAAAGTTTTGAAATATACGGCTGTGAAGCCGTCTGGGCCTGGACTTTTCCCGGCTTTTAGTTGTTTGATCGCGGTTTTAAGTTCAGCTTCTGAAATGGGGAGTTCTAGTTGGCGAGCGTCTTCTCTATCAATCGGTTTGGGGCAATTGTCTTTTAGAAAATTTTTTATAAGGGATCTCCTATCAATATTATTAGACGAGTTGTCAGTTGGTGAGCCAAGATTGTATAGGTTGGAGTAGTATGTTTCGAATTGGGAGGCTATATCAGGGGCTGTGACTTTTGATCTGCCTTGGGAGTCATTGATCGTATGGATATTGGAACGGGCTTTGTTCTTCTGGATGGCTCGAGCCAGATATTTTCCGCTTTTATTTCCAAATTCATAGAACAATTTCTGTTGTAGGATGAATTTACGTTTTGTTTTTTGTGATAACTCAGTGAGTAGATGTTCTCTGGTTTGTATGAGTTCTTGATATGTCTGTTGGGCCTGAGTCTGTTTGTGAGCTATCTCTAGGGTTTTGATTTTCTGGATCAGGTTTGAAATGCTGGCTTGGTGGGCTTTTTTCCGCGACGTTTTAAGGGCGATAAGTTTCCCTCTTAAGACGCATTTGTGGGCCTCCCATTGTGTTAGCGGAGATGTGTCTCCGTTGTCGTTGTCCATAAAGAAATTGTGTATGGTACGTCTAATGTCTGCGATGTCATCTTCTGAAGTCAATAGGGTAGAATCTAGGCGCCAGATTTTAGAAACATTCTGATGTTCAGGGAAGGTCAGTGTCATTGTAATGGGGTGATGGTCAGATAGGATCATTGGCTCAATTGTCGCATGGGAAAGGAATGGAAGGTCTGGTTGGGAGAGGAAGAGATAGTCAATTCTGGAGTATCTGTCGTGAGGGGCGGAGAAGAAAGTATAGTCTTTGACATTTGGATGGAGAGTACGCCAGGTGTCGTGTAGAAGCAAGTCGGTCAGTTGCATTTTTATTTGGCGCAGAGTTCTGTATGGCATTGATGTGGAGCCTGAAGAGGTGTCTAAAATTGGGTATAGGGCTACATTAAAGTCTCCCCCGAGTACGGTTAGACCAGCGGAGAAGCCTGATAAAAGTTGAGAGATCTGTCTAAAGAAGCTAGGTTGTGCAGAGTTAGGGCTGTAAATATTAGCCAAGGTCACAGGCCGGCCCTGTAGTTTACCTTTCAAAAAGATGTATCTACCATCTTTGTCAATGAGTGAATCGGTGAGTTCCCAGGATAAGTTTTTAGAGATCAGGATTGAGACTCCCTTAGTCTTTGCCAAGGGGTTGGTAGAATGATATGAATGAGGGAACCAGTGATTAGTAAGCTTAGGGACCTTATCTGTCCGGAAATGGGTTTCTTGAAGGAAAACTATGTTGGATTTTAGTTTGTGCATCATAGTCAAAACTTGGCTGCGCTTTTCCGGGATATTGAGCCCTTTTACGTTTAGGGATGTCACTTTTAGCGTATTGTGTTTGGTAGTAGGTAATACGTGTGACATATTTTAACAGGATGTGGTCTTTCGTCAGCTTGGTCTGTATACTTCTTCGAGTGTGTTAGGGGTGGTACGTGGGGTTGTTGTCGGATCAGAAGGGTGTAGTGGTGGTGAAGTGGAGGTGGCGGAGACCGAGGGGACAGTGGAAGGGGGAGTGGATAAAGTCGATAGAGATGGGTTTGAAAAAACTAAATGCAAATATGGGGCGAGGAGGGGGAATCTAAAGTTGGAAAGGGGTCTTTAGGGGATAGGGGAGGAGGGGAGGGAGGGAGAAGAGGAAGAAAAGGGGTGGGAAGGGATAGAAGAAAAGAAGAGGAAATAGAAAAGATCGAGAAAAGGTCTAGACGTATATGTAGAGTCTGGATGTACCGGAGTTAAAGAAGGATCCAGGGACCCTTCTTATGGGGTAGAACGTTGTCCGGTGTAGGTCAACGGGAGCGATAGGTTCCCGTTGTGTGGGGAGGTGTAAGGAGCCGGTATTAACGGGTTGGAAAAACAGTGTAATCCTCTGGTCCTCAGAGGGGTATGGATGGTTTAGATAGAGGATTGAGCCTGTAAGTTGTAGTATTAGTCATAGACATGGGGATTGTGGACTGGGTGAGTGAAATCTTAAATTTAAGGTATATTCATTGCCCGAGGGAAAATATCAGGCAAGGTTTCTGGAGGCAGGCGAGTGAATTCGCCTGATTAGGGGGAAAGCGGCCTTGGTTGTTGTGGGAATGTGTGGAGGACGTCTGGTAGCGAGTCAATCAGTTGTTCAGAGAGGTGTGTAAGGAGTCAACTGTACAATCATACTGATAATATGAACCAAACTTTATAAGTTTAAAATGTATCTTTTGCGTTAGTCTTGCTCACCTTGTTCTCAGAATAGGCTTCCGGCCTGTCCGACCGAACCCCACATGGTAGAAGAATAGGTATCCCACAGGATCACTGTAGGGGTAGGCCGGTTCAGCCTATCCGTGTGTTCAATCATCTAAATGTTGTAACCTATAGGCCGTTAAACATGCGGAATATGGGGGTCAGTCACACACGCCGGAAGTCCACCAGGGTTCTCTTGCCTGGTTGCCAAAAGTAAACATTTTATGTTGAGCTATTCTATTAATAGAGAAAACAGGAATATAAAGAAGTAAAATGACATATCATTACATGTTAAGTACCTAGATCTCGGGTCTGCCCTATGCGGGGTCAGTTATTTAGTTGGTAGGTAATCTATCAAGATTCAGCATATATAATAGGTCATTGTATAACGGGTATTCAAGTAATACCAGGAATAACAATAATAACATTGGAGCCGATACCTTCTAGTAGGAATGTTAGCTTCCTCCGGGTTAAAACTCAACTTAGGATATTAAAATAACTTTTTTTTTTTTTTTTTCAAATAAAGCTTTATTAAGTTAAATCCATACAGAAAAGTAGTACATAAAAGCAAGGTTTGAGATAAAATGACAATAGTGTTATACAGAGGGAACAGTCCAGAGAGTACAACGTTGTATTTTAACAAGTATTCAAATCTACGACTGTGGATTTGTTGAAAAACACATTACATCTGGTGTGTGGATAAATGGGATTACAGAGTAGTGTGGGCAGAAAATATAAAGAACATATAGTAAAGCAGGTAAAACATTTTTTAAACATGTTGATTTTTGAGGGCGAAAAAGATTAAAAAGGGAGAGAGGAGTAAAAACCGTATTATAATAGATTGCCTATGATAGCCTTAGTATATGAGTCTGAGATTTTTGTTGGATTGTGTTTGGAATAATCGTTAATTACTATGTCTGTGTGAGAGTGTGAAATTGATCCTGGTGCGTGGTGTCCATAAGTCGGGTAATGTCTGTAGATAGAGATATAATCATAGCATACAACCATGGATATCTAACATAGCAAAGTTTCGATTAAATGGTGGTCAAAATATAGTGAGAAATACAAAGGGAAGGTAGGGGAAAGTTATTTCCCGTCCCTGGCTCAGCCATGGGTCTAACGGGAAATATCTTTACAGAAGGACCAAGTCCCAGGAAGAAAAGCATAATAGAGCTTTTGAAGTGGATTCTGTATGCGTAATGATATAGTTACCTCCTGAATTTTGTTTCATGCACGACTATAGGGAGGACTATAGACAGTTGGGATGGGATGTATGATGTGTCTAATGGTGTGCTGGAGGAGGGTTCCTAATTGATTAATTGGGTATATTCAGATGTTGTGCGGAAATGTAGCCAACAGGCCCAAGTGTTCCTGTATTTAGTATAGGAATCCTGTGCTTGATGTACAAGTTCCTCCATTTCAGCTATTTTGTTTACTCTTTTGAACCAGTCTGCGATTGTGGGTGGGTTGGGAGATCTCCAGAGAACTGGGATACAGAGTTTGGCAGCATTGATTAGATGTAGTGCTAGGGATTTGTGATAAGTTTTCATCGGTAGGGAGGAGTGGTGTAAGAGGGCTTGTGCTGGAGAGAATTCTAGCTGAAGTGTAGTGATTTGGGAGGAGAGGTGAAAAACTTTAGTCCAGAAGGCAGAAATCGCAGGGCAGTCCCACCATATGTGAAGGAGTGATCCGTTTTTGTCATTACATCTCCAACAATTAGATGGGATCTCTGGATTAATGGTGTGTAACTTGAGAGGCGTTTTGTACCATCTGGAGAAAAGCTTGTATCCGTTTTCTTGAGTTGTTACATTAATGGAGCCTTTGTGTATGTTAGAGTATATCTTTTCCCATTCCTTATCAGAGAGGTGGATGGAAAGATCTTTTTCCCATTTTGCACTAGCTATATTTGTTTTAGGAGTATGCTCGAGAAAGAGGTTCAAGTATATGGTGGATATCAGGTGTCTTTGGGGTTCAGTGGCAGAGCAAAGGGATTCAAAGTGTGATTGGTTTCTTGAGTATGCAGCCCTAGTTTGGGGATCAAGAAGAAAATGTCTGAGTTGCATATAAGACCAGAAAGGGATCTGGTGATTCGTTTCTTGGGAGTTCAATGAGGACAGTGGTTTAATATTCCCCTTAGCGAAGAAATCTCCCGCTGTCATCCTTGTCTGGGATCCTATGTGATGAAGGAACGAATCATCATTGCCTGGTGGAAAGTCTGGGTTATGTTTGATTGGCGTGAGAGGGCCTGGAGAGGAGGAAATGTGCAAATTTTTACATGTCTTTTTAAAGGAATTCAGTGTCGTATCGATAAGGGGATGTTGTTTGCAATGTGGAGAGATGTGGCGAGGGTGAATCCAGGGTAGGTTATGGATCGGGATTTGTGAGAAGGCTTGTTCAATTGCGATCCACGCTTTAGTTTTAGGGTGAACATTCCAGTCCACTATTCGAGAGAGTTGACAGGCCCAATAGTATTTTCGAAGATCCGGTAGGCCTAATCCACCTTTCATTTTGGGTACGGTCATTCTGTTGAAACTCATTCTAGGTCGCTTATCGTTCCAGATGAATTTCATACAGGATTTGCGGTACGCATTAAAAAAAGTTTGTGGTAGAGACACTGGGATTGTTTGGAGCAGGTATAGTAATTTTGGCATTATAGTCATTTTTATAATGGAGACTCTGCCAAACCATGAGAACAAACCCCTTGACCAAGTGTTGAGGTCTTTTTGAATATTTTGGATAATGGGAGTATAGTTTTTGCTGTATAAGTCCGATAGCGAGGTTGGAATGTAGACCCCAAGGTATTTAATGGCGCTCGGTTTCCATATGAAAGGGAAATTAGTTTGACATTGTTTCACTATATCTGGTGGTAGAGTGATATTTAGGGCCTCTGATTTAGGGAAGTTAATTTTAAGATATGTGAGATTTTCAAAGAGAGTGAGATCTTTGAGGAGATTGGGTAGCGTAATGTGTGGCTCTTTCAGGAATAGTAGGATGTCATCCGCAAATGCCGCTAATTTATAGGTAGATTTTGCGATGGTTATTCCTTTAACGTTTGGATTGTTTTTTAGATGCGTTAGACATGGTTCCAGTGCCAAGACAAAAATAAGCGGAGAGAGTGGGCATCCTTGTCTTGTACCGTTAGATATGGAGAAGGCATTCGACAGGTGTCCATTTATCCGGACTTTGGCAGTTGGGGTGGAGTATAGAGCAAGAATAAATTGTAGCATGCGATCTCGTATGCCAATGTGTGTTAGGACCTCTTTTAGGTAGTCCCAGGCTACCCTGTCGAATGCCTTCTCCGCATCAAGGGAGAGAAGGAATCCCGGTTGTTTCTTTGAAGTCAGCCAATTGTGAATACTAATTGCCTTTAGGGTGTTGTCCCTTGCCTCTCTACCTGGGACAAAACCAACTTGGTCCAAGGAGATAAGGCCAGGGAGAAGGGGTAAAAGTCTATTAGCCAAAATTTTTGCATATATTTTCAGGTCAACATTTAGTAGAGATATTGGTCTGTAATTGTGAACTAAATTTGGATCTTTATCAGGTTTTGGAATAACCACTATGTGAGCTGTGAGAAGATCTCTGGGAGGGGGGTTCTCGGATGAAAGGGAGTTGAAAGCATTTAAGAAGTGAGGATAAAGCGTAGCTATGAATTCCTTATAGTATCCTGCTGTTAGGCCATCTGGACCTGGACTTTTGCCTGTTTTGAGTTGTTTGAGCACAGTCTCTAGTTCGTCCTTAGAGATGGGACGTTCTAGATGCGAAGCTTCTGCATCAGAAATGGGTTTGGGACCATGTTGGGCTAGGAACTCTTTAATCAAGTGTGTTCTACGATCATTGTTTATCGTGGGTTGATGAGGATTGATATTATAGAGCTGCGAGAAATAATTCACAAATTGGTCTGCTATCAGTGTATTAGACGTTACTTTAGAACCCGAAGGGTCATTAATGGAATGAAGTGTTGTAGATGATCGTTTTGCACGGAGGGCTCTGGCTAGAATTTTACCGGATTTGTTGCCATGTTCGTAGAATATTTTTTGTGATAATATGTATTTGCGTTTTATTTGTTTATGTAACACTTCTTTCAACTCTGTCCTCACCTGAGTAAGTTCCTCAAGCGTGGAGAGCGCTCGAGTTTTCTTATGTATTTTTTCTAAATTCTGTATGCGTTTGGAAAGGATAGAAATATGCGCTTGTCTTTCTCGTCTTCTCTTGGAAGCGATAGCTATTAATTTTCCCCGTATGGTGCATTTGTGGGCTTCCCATTTTATCATTGGGGATATGTCCAAGGAGTCGTTATCCTGGAAATAAAGTTTTAGATTGTCGTGTATAGTAGACACAATTGAAATGTCTGTCAGCAGTGAGGGATCAAGACGCCATATTTGTGAGCGAGTATGTTTGGATGGAAATTCCAAGGACATGGTTATCGGGTGGTGATCTGATATGTACATTGGTTCGATGGAGGTGTGCTTGAGCATGGGGAGATCGTTTTGTGAAATAAAGAAATAGTCAAGTCTGGAGTAGCTGCCATGTGGGTTGGAGAAAAAAGTGTAATCTTTAGTTGAGGGGTTTAAAGTACGCCATGCGTCATGTAATGTCAATTCTTGAAAACATTGTTTAATTGCTCGTAACGCTGAGAAGGGTAATTTGGATGCACCCGAAGATGTATCCTGTATTGGGTTTAAGGGAACATTAAAATCTCCTCCAGTTAATAGTATACCCTCTTGAAACGATGCGAGCAATTGCAGTGTGTGTCGGAAGAACGGGACTTGTTTAATGTTGGGGGCGTATATGTTTGCTAAGGTTAAAGGTTTACCGAAAAGTGAACCTTTGACAAAAAGAAATCTTCCATCTTCATCCGCTAGAGTGTCTTTGATTATGAGTGGACACTGTTTTGAGATAAGGATAGAAACTCCTTTTGTTTTTGATTGTTTGTTGGTAGCATGAAAAGCTGTTGGATAACGTAAGTCGGAGAATTTGGGGATAGAGTCCGTTTTGAAATGCGTTTCCTGGATGTATATAATGTCTGCCTTGAGTTTATGCATAGAAAGGAGAACTTGTGTACGTTTCTCAGGGACATTTAGTCCCCGTGCGTTGAGCGAGACTAGTTTAGTAGTGGCTTTGTGGTGAGATATTGGTGTAGAATTGTGTGAGACCGGTGTCATTCTGTAATTTGGGAGGTGTTGTGAGTTAGACTGGAGTGGTGTTTACTGAAGATAGTCCGCGGTGCAGGTGTATGTGTGGCAGAAAAAGAACAGTAGTTGGACTTGTGCCTTATGCTCTTATGTGTGGAAGGTGTGCTCTAGGAGAGTGATTAGATTCTATTCAGGATGAGAGTAGATTGTTCAGGAGTAGAGAGTGATGTGAGGGGGACTGGGTATGCGGGGGAGAGGAAACTGTGAAGACCACTGTGTAGTGTTGTTAGGGGTTATAGGTAGTGGAAAGTAATCCGGGGACTAGCGATGCCTGCTCGCTAGGCTATGTACGAGTATACACTCGTGATATATGGTACCGGAATGGGTCAGTGGTGGTTTAAAGGAGGGTTGAGTGAAGAAATCAGGTAATCAATTGAAACCACTGTTTGGGAAGGTGACCAAACGGTAACGTAGAGAAAAGTAAAACCTGTCAATAAGGGACAAGAGCCGCTGACATATGGGATAGATGTAGGAAGAAGGCATGGACTGAAGACGGTCCATGTGTGAAATGGTTGCATTTAGATTGCTGTGAATGCCGCCTATTAACTTTCTCAGTGGATTTGGAGAAACAGCATGGGTCAGATTTGCGAAAAGCAGATAAAGAATTAGGTGTATGGTCAGATGAAACATTAAGTTAATGACATATTTTGTGAGATCGTTCCCCTGGTGATCGTTAAGTGAGAGGAAAGAATGAGAAAAAAAACCAGAAAGAAACAGAAAAATAAAAGAAATAAAAGAAATAAAAATCCCCATGAGTAGCACATAAAATAAACATCTGGTGAGGCGCAGATATTCATAACGCAAAAGTCTATGTAATAATTCAGTTAAACAGTCAGCCAGAAAACTTGAACAGTTTGCAGATCAGAGTATTCAACATAGGTAGAAAGTATTATCTCTTAAGATAGATAAACCGTGCCTGAACTAATTAATAATGAACTACGCCTGAAGGCTATGAAGAAGCTTGTCAAAATAATTAATAAAACGAAGTATCCATGTAGATCGTTATGCTATTTAGGAGCATATCTCAGTGGATAGGAGGGGATGAATATATGAGAAAGATCAGTGTCTGTGAAAGTCCCTTAGAGTGCCTTTATCTGGGAAGCCTGTCAGTTCCGTTTTTGGTGTGTAGACAGCTGTCTAGTCAGGGAAAGGCACTCGCAAGGATACGTTCTATATAACCATACAGGGTAGTGAGTGCCCTAATCTTTGCGTAATTCATGACAGATAAGGTGATGTTAGGACTACTAAGGAGATGAATCATGTGTCACAACTATCTCGGGCTGGGATGACACAGGCATCCTCCTATGGGAGGTGCTTGTGTGGAGGCAGGGGAGAGAGGTCTGCAGTGTGTCACCACGGTAACAAGTCAGGTCTCTAACCTTGTGAGAGCCAATGAGCGAGTGAATGAGTCATGGTGGGGGAGAACTTTTTACCTCAGACCTTGGCTCCTCTCATGAATTCGCGCCGAAAGACAGCAACCAATAGAGCGATGAACAGCTGGTTGTCATGGCAATAAGATTGTGTGGTAGTTCTAGTAGTTATCTACTAATGTAGTTGCTATCTAAGAGGAACAGAGAGTTAATACAGGATCAAAATAGGGGTGTCAATGAATATTACTAGCAGCCTGTTGTGTGTAAAAGAAGGGCATATTTGCAGTTATAATTATCAATCCGTGTAATCGGAGCGGATGAAACCCTGTTAAACTGTCAGTGTACCGATCAGCTAGAGGAGGGAGAGATAAAGTAGATTGGAGATCTCTGATGACACTATACCTCACTAGATTGGAAAATACAGCCACATAAGAATTTAATTATAATAAAGCTCTAATGAAGGGTGGAACTGCTAGTGTAGGGCTGTATTGGAGAGTAAGGTGTGACAGAATAAACCATGCAGACACAGCGCTGCTTTGATAATCAGCGTTAAGGGGGATATAGATATGCCTGTGTGTATGAACTATGATCTACATAAACTAAACTTAACATATTGAAATACTTTAGGAACATATTACCAGCCGGGGAATGAACTTTCAATATTCTAAAAACGGCACATGAACAGTCAGAGGAAATCTTTCAGTCTATGTTGCAGATGCCATCTGTGTTCACCGATCTCTTCTAGCTCTTCTGGAGCGTGGAGGTTTCGTCGGGCTGTAGATGGAAGGAGACTGCGGGTCGGGTTGATGAATTCTCGGTTCCGATGGCGAACGGTGTCTTCTGTAGCTTGTATGTTGGGTCTCCATTGCTTCACTCCTGGAAGGTGCTTTAGATGCTGTAGGGGTACGAAATTCCGCGTACCAATCTGGGACCTCCATGAGAGGGATTCCGAGCGTATCACAGAAGGAATGTAGATCCTCAGGGACTCTGAGGAGAGCTGAGCGTCCTTGTACTGTTGCCGCCAAACCAAAAGGGAACTTCCAGCGGTAAATTATACCTTTAGCCCGGAGTACTGTCAGAAGGGGTTGCAGTTCCCTTCTGCGCTGCAAGGTTATGTTTGATAAATCCTGGAATAGACGAAGTTCTGTGCCGTTATGTAGTAAAGGGGTCAGGGAACGTGCAGCCCTCAGAATGTCTTCCTTCAAACGGTAGTCAATAATGCAGCATACCACATCCCTAGGCGGGTCAGAGTCTTTTCCCTTCGGTCGCAGGGCACGGTGGATTCTTTCCATCGCAATAGGAACCTCTCTGGGTCTGCCGAGTATGTTATTAAAGATATGGATAACTTCACTTTGAAGATGATCCGCATCCACGGTTTCAGGCAAACCTCTCAGCCTGAGGTTATGGCGTCTGCCGCGATTGTCTAAATCTTCCAAGTGGCGATTGACATCTCTTAATTGCCGTGTATGTGTGTCAATTGCCAGATGCTGGTGACGGATCTTGGATGAATGAAGGGCAGTCGTTTGTTCCACCGCCTGAACTCTGCCTGTAATAGCTTGGATTTCAATTTTTAAATCTGAGATTGCTGCTGTCAGGGTGTCCTTAATGTCCTCAGCTACGGATCTGAGATCGCTCAGGCTCGGATGCTGATGAGGAGTGAGGAGAATTCCCCTGTCATTGAGTTCAGCGTGAGATGGAGAGGCAGCAGCATTAGAGTGAGGAGGATGCTGATGCTGGCTCCGTGAGGTGGGAGCCGGCGCCGAAGTTCCCATCTGTGCCCGGAACATCTCCGGGATGTTCTGACTGGATCTTGCCGGTATTTCACGGGGAGAACGGGACCGGGAGGTCGACGAAGTTCTAGAGGATGTACCCATCGCTTTTCGGGTGTTTGGGAGGCCGTTGACCGTCTTTAAAATTCAGATTTCTATCCCTGTCAGCAGAGCTCTGAAGTTAAGCAGCCATTCTCTACGAGGTCAAGCCACGCCCCTCTAAAATAACTTTTTATGTCAATAGGCATAGCGGATGGGCGACTCCACACAGGTTGACGTTGTTACTGGGGTCCTTGGTGTGTGTAGGTTATAGCTAGTTTGCCATCTTGGTGGCTGTCAGGGTTAGGAAACCTGGTAATTAGTAGGGTAGTCATTTGATTAGATGAAGAAGAAAAAATAGGTCTGATTAAATAGAAATCAGCTCTTAGTATTAGGGGGACATCTATAGGTGTTGGCTATGTGGAGATTGGGTGAAGACAAGGATGTGAGATTGAGATTCTGTGTGGAGTCGCCCCTTTAAAGGTAAGACAACATCATAAACATAAACATATAACCATATAAACTTGAGTCCCGATTTGTTTTTAAGAGGGAATCGGTTAGAGTAAGGGGAAATTGGCCTGGGGATGTGATTTGTGTCCGACCTAGTAGGGATTGACACTTGCTTAGGGAGGGTCATAAAGGCCTGGGGGAAGGTTAATTAAGGGGGGCGGTAAGGTGGGGGGTAGGAGGTGGAGAAAGAAGAAGGGGGCTATAATTATTTGGGGAGGATGGATTGAATTCCCAATCATTAATTATCTTCGTATATGTTCATGCTATACTTGCGTGTCTCATGTTCCATTGCTTGAAGTCTGTGTTGAATTTTGCTGCGAGATCAGACGGGAGCAAAGGGAGAGGTGACGGGGTGGAGGGTGTTTTCATGGGTTAGGCCAGTCTGTGGGATTAGGTGATAAGCGTCCATCGTGGACTAGGTGGGGGGGGAAGTTAGGAATTGTGTTGATCCTTTGAGTTAAATCATCTTGCTTCTGACTTGAAGAAGATCCATTTGAAGGCGGTCAGATGGTCAGGTTTTGGATTGACGTCTGTCTTGCATAGGCCTTTATGGTGGACAAGGTGGAAGGGTTTCAGGCGAGCGGCAGGAGACAGTTTTGGGTTGTTCCTTTATTCGGCACCTCCGTGTCGGGGTCGCCTGTGGGCAGGAGAGGCTGTGGGGCTGTTGTCTGCAGGATTCCTGGGTCCTGGGGGTGTGTTGATCCTGGGAGAATTGGATCTGCGCCTTCTTATGTGGAACTCATCGCGGACTGGGATGGCATCCATGGAGCTGGACCTTCTGAATTGAGGAGGTCTGAGAGAGCGGTACCAGTCAGGCAGTTCAATAAGTGGGATGTTCAGAATTTCACAGAATGTGGTGAGGTCTTTGGGCACTCTGAGGTTGGCTGTTCGGCCTTGTGTTGAAGCTGAGAGGCAGAAAGGGAATTTCCAGCGGTATTGGATTCCGTTTGTGCGTAGTAAATCAAGGAGAGGGCGAAGGTCTCTCCTGTTTTGCAGAGTGATAGGTGATAGGTCTTGAAAGATTTTTATTTCTGAGCCTTGATAAGAGAGATTGCGACGATCTCTGGCCCTGCGAAGGATCTCCTCTTTCAGCTTAAAGTTAACTATGCAGCAGACCACATCTCTGGGAGGGTCAGTCTCTCTACCCCGGGGTCTGAGGGCCCAGTGTAAACGCTCACATTCAATGGGGGTCTCTGGGGGTCTGCCTAGGAGATCGTTGAATATAGCTATGGTTGCCTGGGCAAGTTGGGTATGATCGATCGATTCTGGCATGCCTCTTACCCGTAGGTTGTGTCGTCTGCCGCGATTGTCCAGGTCTTCCATGTAACTGTATAGGTCTCTGAGCTGAACGGAGTGTGCTTGTGATGAGTTCTGGAGCCTGTGGATGGCATTTTCACTGTGCGCTGCTGTTTCCTCAATGTTGTCCATGCGGACCGTCATGGATTGGATGTCTCTTCTCAGGTCAGATATGACTGCTGCGAAGGTGGCTTTGATGTCTTCTGCCACTGTTCTAAGGTCCCCTATGTTCAGGGGGTGATCTGTCGGCCCATGTTGTGAGGGCGTTTGTGACCGGTGTCTGCCTGAGGGGCTGAGGCTGGAGGAGCGCGCCGTGGCCGAGTAGGCCTGGGATGAAGCCGGGGCCTCGCGTGGCTGCGTCCGGAAGATTTCCGGGATGCTGCGGCCCGCCTGAGAGTCGGGTCTCCGCGGAGATCGGGAACGGGATGGGGATGAGCTCCCCTTAGATTTCCCCATATTTTGGCTCGTGGATGGCTCTGTAAAGCTGTTGTTTTACCCTCTGAGGACCGGAGCGCAGGGATCAGGCGTCCATTAGAGTCCGGCGCCAAGCCACGCCCCCCCAGCATTATTTTATTTGAAGAGGAAATATTTCTATAGCTTATAAACCAATTGTCACTTTTATTCATCATTCACACACTGAATTATTGCAGGTATAAATACCACTGGAGATTTATTCACTTCTATCCACTTGAACTCTTACCAACAGCTGTGTACGCAATACCCATTGTGTATTTACAATTATACTCAGCACTCACTCGTACCCAGTGGACTGAACATCCCCTTCTATGGGACCTACTAAAATTTTACTATTGTCCCAAGACCCACTCCAAAGGCATCTCCTTCATTTATAGACCCTTGACTGAACTCCCACTTCACCTCAAAACATCAATGCAATATTTGGAACAAGCGACTCAACTCTCCTTTACTACATTACAGTGGTACCTAGCCCTTGCCTTCACTTTAAGAGCAACACACTGGGAATCCGTTCACAAGATCTTCCATAATTGGTACTTTACCTAATACAAGTTTGGCAGATATGGTATATACCCTTCTACCTCTCCTGCCTGCTGGAGAAAGTGTGGACATAATGGAGCCCTGTTCCACTTACCAAATTTTGGTTGAACATCACCCTTTTTGTTACCTCCATATCTACCTTTAGTTTACTACTATCTTTAATTTATTCCTACTCCTCAGCGGTTATAACTGTTCTAAATGATCATTGCCACTTTGAATACATGTATGCCCAAGCTTATTTACAAATGCCTAAATTTTTAACCAGTTGGAATCTCTGGCTTGCTGATCCCAGAAGCCCAGCCTTGATAAGGTAATCCTTCTGTTCTTGGTTACCTACTCCCGTTTTGCTTACTCAGCTGGAGGAGGCCTTATCCATGCCAGGTGGGCTCTCATGGGATAGTTGTCTTTGTCATAACTGTCATTACTGCAATGTGTGGAATACCTCCTTAATGACACCCTCCAATATCTTGCTTAGAATATGCTAATGTACATTTCAGACACACTCATGTTTGTATTTTTTTTTTTTTTACTACCCATTACTGATACTGCTTCTTGCTGTATAACATTATCCTTGGTTATGTTTGTACTTATAGAAAAGTGAAACAAAACTTATTGTAAGAAAAATAAAAAATAAATAAACAATGGCATAGCCACACATATGGTACAGTAGCTATGGAGTATGTAAATGTCTTGACTGGACTGCAATGTAATAGAGAGAGATGAGACACTTTTCTATCATAAAATAAAAATTACCGTATTTATCGGCATATAACAGGCACTTTTTCCCCCTGAAAATAGGGGCAAAATATTGGGTGCGTGTTATACGCTAATATAGGGCTGCCTCGGAGGGGAAGAAAGGGGCAAGCCGCCAGATTAGACAGAGCCGGATCTCCAGGCGAGCCTGCAGATGGGCACTGATAAGGCTGCATTGATGGGCACTGGCGAGGCTGCAGATGGGCACTGATCAGGCTGCAATGATGATCAGTGGCAAGCCTGCAGATGAGCAATGGTGAGGCTGCAGATGGGCAATTGTGAGGCTGCAGATGGGCACTGATCGGGCTACATTAAACGGCAATGATGAGGCTTCAGATAGGCACTGATAAGGCTGCATTGATGGACACTGACCCTTATTTTGCTTTAAAACTCTTTATTTAAAAAGTAAGTTTTTTCCGGGAAACTTCCCTTTTAAATTAAGGTGCTTGTTATACGCCAATAAATATGGTATATTGTATTACACTAGAGACATTAGCCAGAAATATTGTATAGACTCATAACATGATGTGTAGGTATTTTTACCTGAAAAGGGAAAAACAAGGTAGGTTTTATTGTGAAATAAAAAATATAGGGTTTTATTTCAGAGACAACAGCCAGAAATGTTGTTCAGACCAACATTATGTAAACATTTTTACTAGGGTGCAATTGAAGAACTAAAGACGAGGTAGGTTTTATTGTAAAATTTAGAATGTATTATTTCTAGAACAAAAGCCATAAATATTTTACAGATACCATGCTCATTATGTCACTCTTTTTACTAGGCCGCAATTTCAGTATCAGAGACCAGGCAGATTTTGTCAGAAAATAATAAACTAAGTACTATTTCAGTAAATTATTGTATTGACTCCACAGTTCATATTGAGACAGTTGGAGTAGACCACATTTGAAAAGAATACAAATAATGTGGTTCTTCATCCCAAAAGTTCACATTTAAGTGCATGTATGTCACAGGAAAAAGGAAGAAGTATTGTATAGATTCCATAGACAGCATTTCAGCAGTTGGAGTAGGATGCATTTTAAAAAAGATATACTGCATGCAACTTTGCATGCAACATATCTGGAATAAAGTGTACATTGTTTATCCAGACAGCTAACTTATGGGCTTGTTAACCTGAGCACCAGAAGCAACTTCCTTCCCCCCTGCAGTTCGTTGTATGAGCTGCGAATAGTGGTCAGGTGGCAACATACTGTATGTCCAATAATGGGACTTAAGAAATGTTCCTACCCCTTCCCTATCTAAGTCAGCTCTTTGTAGCCTTTTTTTGTGTGTGTTGGAGTAGTAAGGGACAGTTTACAGTCAGTGGAATCTCCAGCTTTCATATTTAGGGGGGGCACATGGTGGACAGGGACAAAAGTAGGGGGGCAACTATAAAATGCAATTTATATATATATATATATATATATATATATATATATATATATATATATATATATATATATATATATATATATATATATATATATATATATCCTGGGGCCCTTTACTACGATCCCACAATGGCCCTTTCACATTTTCTGCAGTGAGCTCCCTTCCTACTGTATTGGGGCCCCCCAAGGTGACAGAAAACAAGAGATATATGTCACCAGCATACCAAGAAAATATAAGGGTCAAAAGCAGTGGGAGAACTATCAGGGTTGCAAAGGTTGTCTTGCCACTGGGCCCTGGTGTTCTGCCACTGTGGGGTTCCCCAGCCTCCTCTTGCTGTCCTGCCCCTGCTATTGACAGTGCTGGTCTGGCATCTCTTGGAAATTACAGGCTGTTTCTCCTGTCCTAAGGACGGGAGAAATCAGTCTGTTTTTTCAGTAACTGAGAGTCCTGGTGGAGTTCTTCCTGCAACTTGCTCTTCTCCCTGCCAATGAGGATGCAGGGGAAGGAGCAGATTGGGGGGCCATGGTTGTGTGACCGCTCGCATTATGCAGTGTTAGCGAGCAGAGAGAGGGGGGAGGAATCAACCGCAGGAGCTGACTGGGGGACGCTCTCCCTCTTAGACTATGCCTTTTTGTAAAAAAAAAAAAAAATTTAATGGGGGGGCACATGGTGGGGCACAGCATAATGTTGGGGGGGTCAGGGCCCCATCTGCCCCCCTAGTGATGCCATTGTTTACAGTGATTTCAGGTAGAGATAGTTGTGTTAGTACAGTGCTATTACACTACCTACAGAGTTATGCAGTGCTAAATACAGTGCTGCATATTACCACTGCTACTTCACATTGAATTGCACTGTAGTATGCTATGAAGAGTGGAGAACCCACCCTTCCAGTATTTACTGTGCAGTTCTGTGCTTCCTTACTGTGAATTGAATTGTGGTGAGGACCACCCATTGTATTTACAGTGATTAGGTCCAACAGTCCTTGTTAGATTTAAGCCTGGTACACAAAGTTATTTTCATTCAAACATTGACTGAATGTCGGACGGTTTCTCTTGAACCGGCCAATACCAGTTGATGTTTAGCAGTATGTGCTCAGCCTTGTTTTTGTGTCTGGGACAGCAATGTCTGTTGTTGTTTAGCTGTTTAGCTGCTGCTGTCCCTCTATTCCTTTTCCTATATTTGAGACAATTGTTTTATTGGTTTCTTTTCTTTTTTCACATATTCTTTTCTGAAAAACAAAAACAAAAAACAAAAGAGGGTTGGTTTTGGGGTTGGTGTTGGTGTTTAGGTATATTTCTTTTGGGAGAAAGATATATTTTATATTTATATATTTTTCATATGGTGTTTTGTTTTGGTGTTTTGGTCAGCAGCTTGAAGTTGTTGCTGACAAAGGCAAAGCTGCCCTTTTATAGCAGCACATCACCATTTACTATTGCCTTCTAGCTTACTGCACAAAACCCACCACAGTGTCAAGTGCAACAAAGGATCACATACTCAATCCCCCTATTGTCATAGCTGTTAATAAAGTTAGGCAATCCCTATGTATGCAATCTATTCTGTGTGTGGCATATTACTTCTATTGAAATCTGAGAAATATAAAGTTTACATATTTTTGGGCTCTCGCAAGATAAATGTGGATGTGGTTTAGCTAATGAGGTCTAAAATAAATTGTGGAAATATTTCATATGCTGTGTGCAGAATATTACCTCTATTGTAATCTTACATTTATTTTGTTGCACCAATGCTAAATTGGGATGGCCTTTTGACAATAGGATACATTCGAAATGGTAGATATAAAACTCACGCAGTGTGCACAATATTCCTTCCTTTATACAGGGTAGCATGTCTTTGTAATATTTCTGCTTTGTGTCTCTTACATAACTCAATGTAATTTTTATTTATGGATAACAAAATGCCTCATCTGATGCTCTTCGAACACGGTATACTAAAAAAGCTTACATGATGTGCAGCATGTCTATGTTTTAGTTCTGTCTCATGTCTCCTTAATCTACTGTAATTTTTATGAATCAAAATGCCTCATCTCTTCCTCTTCAAATGCAAGTTACTACATAGCTGAGCTTCATCTCATCGGGTGTGAAGTTGTGGGAAGCCAACACAGGCTAGTATTTGGCCTAGTATGGCAATATTTGTAGATTTCTTGTTTCATCATTTTTTGCCCCTTCTTACTTATGCAAGTCAGAGAAGGATTAAAGCTGAAATGTATGTCTGGGGAAAAACGGGATGCTGCTTCACTAGGTCAGTCCTCTACAGAACCCATCATCAAGGGGGGTAGGGTCTTCCAAATTTATGGTGGTACTACCTGGCAGTACAGCTATCTCAGATATCAATTAGTTACTTAAGAGGAGTCAAGCCTGATTGGATCTTCATGGAAAGACAGGCTGTACCTAGCAACACCTTAGATTATCTTCTGTGGTGCTCTCCAAAATTCAACCCCCCCATATTATCTGCTACCCTATTGCACCCAATAGTTTTGTGCGATCTTTTGCACAAGTCTCCAAAAATTAGTTCAGAATTACAACCCCTGACACATATCTTTCACAACCCCCTATTTCTCAGGGATAGATATTAGAGCCTTCAAATGGTGGCTAAATAAAGGTCTCTTTAGAATCAGACAATTCTTCAATTCCAACTGCCCTTTAACTTTTGGCTATTGTGTTAGTAAATTGAAGATTTAAGAGGATCAATAATGTCTCCCTAATTGTAGCTAACTTGAAAGTTATTTCTCACTGGTATCTAGTACCAACCCACATTATTAGACTATACCCTGACTACCTCCCCTTTATGCTTTTGCGGTTGAGGAGATATGGACTCCTTGCTCCACACCCTATGGTTATGTCCCAGACTCCGGGGTTTCTGGGAAAAGATATTTTGTCTAATTCGCAAAAGAACAAGGGTTGCACTCTCTCAATCCCCTCAGGTAGCCCTCCTCAACCAAAGGGCAGATAAAGTTCCTAAATGTTCTCAAGCACCGATCAAGCCAAAATTACAGTAGCTCATGCGTAAAAACGCCCTTCGGTCTCATTTGCCTTGACCAAGCGTAAAATTTCCTGGATAATGGCCCAAGAAAAAAATTGTAAGTATTCTCCTTAATACCAGCAAGAAATTTTAACTTGATTTGGGACCTATGGGACTGCTATATGAAGGTTCCTCTCACTCCTTAAAGGTCTTTCTTATCTAACTATTTTCTGACATATGTGCCTTCTGCATGGGTAATCTGCCTCTCTTTTCTCTACTCTCATCCTGGCTTCTTCTGATCCCTCTCCAGTGATCTCTCTTTATTCCCCCTCTCGTTTAGATGACTGTTAGGTAGAGCGATGGATAGTTGCATACAAAAAAAAAATAATGATTTGGGAAACAGAAAAGATAAAACAGAGAGAGAAAAAAAAACTAAAACAGCCATACAATCCCATATGCACAATCCTATGCCCACAGTTGATCTGGAGGAAGGTGGAAAAACCCCAGCAAAGCATTATTCAATTCGCTACAGCAGGGGAAAAAAATTATTTCCTGAACCCCCAAGTGGCAATCGGATATTCCCTGTATCAACTTTACCTATAAATGTTAGTACCCAATTATATTATGTACATTTGGGAAAGAATCTAGGCCTTTTTTAAAGCAATCTACTGAGCTGGCCAGAACCACCTTTGGAGGGAGTCTATGCCACATTTTCACAGCTCTTACTGTGAAGAAACCTTTCCGTATTTGGAGATGAAATCTCTTTTCCTCCAGACAAAAAGAGTGCCCCCTTGTCCTCTGTGATGACCTTAAAGTAAATAACTCAACACCAAGTTCACTATATGGCCCCCTTATGAAGCTTTAATTGAGCTTGCATCTTCATTTGAGCATATTTACTAAATAAACACTTCAAGTTTAATCTCATTTAGGCCAGGTTCACACTTCTGCGAGTTGATAACGAATGTGAACCATTAAAAAAAAACAAAATTGCATGTCATCCTTAAAAGTCATTGTTTTCAATGACGGTCGTTCACATCTATGCATTGTGAATCCTCTACGAATGCGATAATAAAAAGGGTCTTGTGCGATTTTTCAGCTTTGCGTTGCGAATATAGTATCCATAGATATCAATGCAAATCATTCAGGAATCGCATTGTTGGTTCAGATATGCTGCAAATTACTCACCTCCTGTTCCTCCTCTCAGTTCTGCCCCCTCACTTCCTATTTCCTGTCTCGTGTCCATCTGCAAACAGATGAGACCATCATGGCCCCCAGACGTCGGAACAGCATCGACAATGAGGAGCTCATTAGATTAGTCCATGCAGGCCATATATATAGGACAGCAGTATACCTGAACATAAAAATAATGCCCGGAAGAGCAGAGGCTGGGATGAGATTTGTAAAAGTTTGTATGCAGACTGGGAAGCCTTCACAGCTCAAGCTCGCAAACATAAACGTAAGTATATTTCTATGTTTTCGTACCACTGACCACCAATCCCACTGACCACCAATGTAAGGGCATGCATCCCACAAGGCAGCATGCATCCCACAAGGCACATTCTTCCCACTGACCACCAATCCCACTGACCACTAATGTAAGGGTATGTATCCTACAAGGCAGCATGCATCCCACTGACCACCAATCCCACTGACCACCAATGTAAGGGCATGCATCCCACAAGGCACATTCTTCCCATTGACCACCAATGTAAGGACATGCATCCTTTCCTTGATAATGTATGTTGAAACAGAAAGCGCAAGAAGTAATTGGAAGCACTGCATTTCCAGTTGCTATGTACCTGGAAGAAAAATATACAATGAATTATTTATGTTTTATTTTATTACAGAAGAACTCATACGTACTAGGTGGCAGAGCCTCAAGGACACACTTCAAAGACAACAGAGACTGAAGCGTGAATCAAGAAGTGGGTCTGGTGCCCCCCAAAGCGTCCCTATGCCTTTGCCAGATACATGGATTTTCTCAAGCCAGTTCTAGAATTAAGGAAGTAAATTATCAGAGGGGGCGGAGTTACGTAACGGGTGACCCCACCCCTCTGATGTCACGGGGAATGCCACAGGGAAGTCCCTGTCAAGTCCCTGTGTGTTAGAGGGGGCGGAGTCACCGGGAGGCCCTGCCTCCCATTATTTAAGAACCATCAGAAGAAGAGAAGCGTTACACAGCGGGAGCCTCCCTCCATGCCATCATGGATGCGGAGCGGCCCGAGGAGAAGAAGGAAAGAAGACGCCAACACCGCGGAGGAAGATGCTGGTTGAGAACACCGGAGGAAGAACCAGAAGAACCAGAAGAAGATGGAGGAAGAAACGGAAGGAAGATAGAAGAAAGAAGATAGAAGAAAGAAGAAGCATTTAAATAAAGGAATTTTCAAAAACTGTCTCTTGTCATTTTTAACATTTTTGACAGTTTTTTTGTGAAATGGTAGGTACCCCCTTACCATTTCACACAGGGGGGAGGGCCGGGATCTGGGTTCCAGATTCCGATAAGCCCCCCCGCCCACAGACCCCGGGCAAGGGCTGTGGGGATGAGGCCCTTGTCCCCATCAACATGGGGACAAGGTGTTTTGGGGGGCTACCCCAAAGTACCCTCCCAATCTTGAGGTCATGTGGCCTGGTACGGTTCAGGAGGGGGGGCGCTCTCTCGTCCCCCCCTCTTTTCCTGTGGCCTGCCAGGTTGTGTCCTCGGATAAGGGTCTGGTATGGATTTTTGGGGGACCCCACGCCATTTTTTTTTTAATTTTGGTGCGGGGTTCCCCTTAAAGTCCATACCAGACCTGAAAGGTTTGGTATAGATTTTGAGGGGGAACCCACGCAATTTTTTTTTTTAAATTTTGGCCGGGGTTCCCCTTAATATCTATACCAGACCTGAAGGGCCTGGTATAGAATTTAGGGGGACCCCCCACGTCATTTTCTTTTAAATTTTGGTTCGGGGTTCCCCTGTGGGGAATTCCCATGCCGTTTTTATCAATGAACTTTTATGTGTATTGTCGGACCAGCAATTCATTATAGCCGCGAGTAGTTTTAAATGACTTTTTTTCCTTTGAAATGTCATTTTGCTGTCAGACTGTTCTAAACACGGGAAACATGCGCCCCTTTACAGGCATACTTTAGACACCCCCCAGGTATGAAATTTAAAGGGATATTACACTTTTATTGTTTCACTTTAAGCATTATTAAAATCACTGCTCCCGAAAAAACGTCCGTTTTTGAAACTTTTTTTTGCATTGATCCTTGTCCCCTGGGGCAGGACCCAGGTCCCCAAACACTTTTTATGACAATACCATGCATATAAGCCTTTAAAATTAGCACTTTTGATTTCTCCCATAGACATTTAAAGGGTGTTCCGCAGCTTTCGAATTTGCCGCGAACACCCCAAATTGTTCGCTGTTCGGCGAACTGGCGAACAGCCGATGTTCAACTCGAACATGAGTTTGAATCGAACTCGAAGCTCATCCCTACTCATACTATGTTTGCCATTAGTTTGGTGCCTCTTCTCAAAGAGGTCTTGCCAGATCTTTACTTTGACATGAGATTTGCAGTGCAACATTGCATACATTCCTTCAGTATGCCACGCCATGCTTCAGTGCCAAGGCACGAGAGTACTAGTACTCAAATTATTACTCCCATTGCTTCTGCCTCAAACCCTGCACCAAACCCTTATCCCTCTAGTTTTGCTGACCACTCTAGCATGTATGAGATCCCCAGTTCACGAATCCCAAATCCCATTCCTTCAACAATTGCCTCAGTAATATCCCCACCAACGAGAGCCCCGGATATGACAAGAACAATGGATATGAGACCACTCGACTCAAATTCATACCATTTCCCACAATAAAACAGACCACCAAAGCTCTACGAGCAAATACCAACCATGCCAAAGCAATATCCACCTGCGTCAAGACCTATGGAACAGCACAAACCAAGTCAATATCCATATAGAAATCAATCACTTGAAGTTACCCCAATCATGCCTCCAAGCAATACACAATATGGGCCCCCAAGTGGACCACCAGATACAGTGATATCCCCGCCTGTGTCATTGAGGCAGTATCCCTCAGCATCAAAACCAGACAAACGGAGTTCAAATTAAATTTAAAGATGCCTACCTGGTAACGGCACTGCCTCTTTCATGATAATTTATATATATTTATTTTACATTATGTTTTCTAAATGTGAATGTTATATTTCTATAAATGTTCCTATTTTTGATGTCTCAGCTAGGGAAAGAGAGAGGGAGAGAAAAAAGATTAGGGTGAGAGGGGAGATGAACATGTGAAGGAAGGGAGGAAGAGAGAGTGGGAGATGAGAGGGAGGATGAGGTGGAGGTTTTGGTGCAGTTTTTTGTATACATGCTAAAATTTACACTATGTACATGTGTGTTAAAAAAAGATAGAGAGTTAAGTGTCAGAGCAAGTTAGAGTGTCCGAGGAAGTTAGAGGGTCAGAGGAAGTTAGAGGGTCAGAGGAAGTTAGAGTGCCAGAGGAAGTTGGAGGGTTAGAGGAAGTTGGAGGGTCAGAGGAAGTTAGATGGTCAGAGGAGGTTAGAGGGTCAGAGGAAGTTAGAGGGTCAGAGGAAGTTGGAGGGTTAGAGGAAATTGGAGGGTTAGAGGAAGTTAGAGGGTCAGAGGAAGTTGGAGGCTCAGAGGAAGTTGAAGGCTCAGAGGAAGTTGGAGGGTCAGCGGAAGTTGGAAGTGAAGATGAAGGAAGAGATGGAGTGGGAGGATGAGGGGGAGAAAGAGTATGAAGGGTGAGAGAAAGGGAAAGATAAAAGGAGACAGAGAGTGTTGTCTCCAAGTTATGTGTTTATTTTTATTTTTACGAAGTTTGACTGTAGAAAGAATTAATAAATACTTTTTTGGAAGACAACTTGGGTGTGATATTTGTCTGCATTGCTTGTATTGTTTACTATTTCTTACTATGGTGCAAATAATCCATCTCATGTACCATGACTAGGGAGAGCTTCGAGTTCGAGTCAAACGTGAGTTCGACTTGAACATCGGCTGTTTGATTGTTCGACAAAGATCGAACATTATGGGACGTTCGCGCCCAATTCGAGTGGCGTGTCATGGCACATAATGCACTGCATCATCGCAGTGGTTTGCTGGCTGATGATTGGCCAAGCATGCACTATGACCAGCATGCTTTGGCCAATCACAGCGCCGAAAGCAAACAGAGCCATAATTGGCCCAAGGCAGGGTGCCTTGGGCCAATTATGGCTCAGGGTGTTAAGTACATGCCCCACACTATATAAGGCCGCCTGCACGACGGCCCTGTGTAGTGTGTTGCTGGCGTTACAGAGAGATAGATAGAGAGAGAGAGAGAGTGTGTGTCATTTAATTTACTTTGAGCAGGCAGTTTATTCACTTAGGTAGATCTCACTGCAGACCGTTCCTTCTATACTATTTCTAATCTACTTCAGACAGGCATTTGATCCAGAAGTAAAAGTGAAATGCAGTGCTAAAAATGATAACCAATGGTAAAAGGCACATCAGAAATGGTGACCTGTGAAGTCCATCATGCCCCTGTTGAAGTCCATGTGGACGAAACACGCCGGGTGAGCCTCTTTCCTACACTTGATTTTATTGTTTTACACGTGATCACATTTTTATATCGTTTGTTGATTATTGGTTATATCCAATAAAATATGTCATTTGATCTGCACTATTGGCATCCTATCTATCTTTTTGGGAACCATCCATGCTCTGGAGACTTGTTTGTGGCAGAGAATTCCCCCTCGGGCTTCTGAACGGGCAATCATGACGTGGACCATAGAGGATAGATCCCCCTCGAGATCCAGGATTTCCAGGACCAACCATCGTCCAACCATCATCCATTAAGGATCTCAGAGCCTGTTTGATTCGGTGTCACCGGCATCCGAATCCACTCCTGCCGGTAAGCGTATTCCATCTATTCACTTCCCATGATCGTACAACTCATGATATACAAGAGAAGATTTCTACATCAGTCCAACATTCGTATTAAGCCTATGTTTGGGACTCTCTTGTATAAGATTCATAGCCATACATTGGGACTTTACTATATCCCGTCTAATATTCAATTTTTTGGTATTATGCTTCATGTGTTTCAGCTATGTATATATTGGTAATGGTCACCATGTCTGATGTGCCTTTTACCATTGGTTATCATTTTTAGTGCTGCATTTCACTTTTACTTCTGTTCACAATATTGGTCATAGTTTATGTAGCTGCTTTTCAAATTGGGTTAGCGCAGTGTTATTTATATTTTCTTTGAGGCATTTGATCCAGTTTAGCTAGATCTCACTGCAGACCGTTCATGCTGTACTGTTTCCAATCTACTTCAGGCAGACAGTTGATCGAGTTTAGCTAGATCTCACTGCAGACTGTTCCTGCTATACTATTTCTAATCTACTTCAGGCAGGCATTTGATCCAGTTTAGCTAGATCTTACTGCAGACCGTTCATGCTGTACTGTTTCTAATCTACTTCAAGCGGGCAGTTGATCCAGTTTAGCTAGATCTCACTGCAGACCTTTCCTGCTGTACTATTTGTAATCTACTTCAGGCAGGCAGTTGATCCAGTTTAGCTAGATCTCACTGCAGACCGTTCCTGCTGTACTATTTGTAATCTACTTCAGGCAGGCAGTTGATCCAGTTTAGTTGCAGTATATTCAGTACTACATCCTGTGCAGGTAGATCTTGCAGCAGACCGTTCCTATTGTTCTGTTCCTAATGTACTAAAGGCAGGCAGTTCATTCAGTTAGCTGCAGTATATTCAGTACTGTAACCTGTGCAGCTAGATCTCGCTGCAGACCATTCCTGTTGTTCTGTTCCTAATATACTACAGACAGGCAGTTCATTCAATTAGCTGCAGTATATTCAGTACTGTATCCTGTGCAGCTAGATCTCACTCCAGACCCTTCCTGTTGTTTAGTTCCTAATATACTACAGGCAGGCAGTTGATTCAGTTAGCTGCAGTATATTCAATACTGTATCCTGTGCAGCTAGATCTCACTGCAGACCTTTCCTGATATTCTCTTCCTAATATACTACAGGCAGGCAGTTGATTCAGTTAGCTGCAGTATATTCAGAATCAGTATATATATATACATCCCAGCTTTATCTCACTTCAGGCCATTCCTTGTGTATCTATTCAAATACATTACAAAAAAATCAAATACAGTATGTCTGGAAGGCCAACAAGGAGAGGCAGATGCTCACAGGCCACTAAAAGAGGGCAAGCAGACTCTGTGTCTGCAGCCAACATTGCTGGTCATGGACACGGTGCATCCTCAGCACATGGCCGTGGGGCACGCTTGTCCTTTTTTCAGCAGCTGGCCCTGTTGAGCCACAACATGCCGAAGAGTTGGTAGAGTGGATGACCAAGCTGTCCTCATCCTCCTCATCCCCTGTCACCCAGGCTCAGAGTACTTTGGCTGCCAATGCAGCTGCCAAAGCTACCTCTTCCTTTGGCTCAATGTCATCAGTCACTCCTTCCCTAGCCCCACCATCATGCCCTGAGGAGTCCCCCGAACTGTTCGACCACAGTGTTGGGTACATGCTGCAGGAGGATGCACAGCGTTTTGAAGGCTCAGATGATGGCACCCAAATTGAGGAAGGCAGTAACATGAGCCCAGAGAGAGGGGGTGCCCAAGAAGGACAACAAACTGGCAGTCATGTTCCCCCAGCTGCAGCATACTGCCAGTGACGAGGAGGGAGGGAATGATGAGGTCACTGATAGGAGGGAGGAGGATGAGGAGGAGGCACATTTCCAACGAGGCAGGATGCCCTCCAGGGGCCAGCTTAAGGGCAGCCAACCGACTGCATCACACCACAGAGCTCCGCATGTGGAGGGTGCTGCTGACTCCGCACGTTTTTCCAAAAGTTCTTTGGTGTGGGCCTTTTTTGAGACGTGTGCAGCAGATCGCACTGTTGCTGTTTGCAACATATGTCTCAAGCGTATCAAGCGTGGCCAAAACAGCAGCTGCTTGGACACCACATGCTTGACCAAACATATGTCAAACTCCCATGCAGTCCGTTGGCAAACGTACTTAAAAGACCCACACCAAAGAACAAGACAAACCTCTCCTTGCTCCTCATCAGCTGGGATCTCCAACCCCACTATAACTTCAGTTCTCTCAGAAACCTGCACTGAGAGGAATGAAGGTGTAGAATTAGGTGTGCCAAGTGCTTGCGGGCAATCTGCTATTGCTACACCAACGTCCGATTGTAGCAGGCAAATTTCCCTACCCCAGTTGCTAAACTGGTGAAAGAAATTTGGTCCCAGCCATCCACAGGCCCAGCGGCTGAATGCTAGCTTGGCTAAATTGCTAGCACTCCAACTGCTGCCTTTTCAGCTGGTAGATTCTGCCCCCTTTTGTGAATTTGTGGAATGTGCGGTAACTCAGTGGCAGGTTCCCAAATGCCACTTTTTTTCAAGGAAGGCAATTCTGGCTCTCTAGAAGGTAATGTCTTGGCCTCGTTGGACTGGGCGGTCAGCGGTAAGGTGCATATTACCGCTAACTCATGGTCCAGCAGGCATGGATAGTGAGGTTACCTATCTTTCACAGTGCACTGGGTGACTCTGCTGGCAGCTGGGAAGGATGCAGGACAGGGTGCAGTATTGTTGGAGCTTGTTCCACCACCACACCTCCAAAATGCTACTAGTGGTGATTCTGCCAGACCTTTCTCCTCTACCCCTCCTCTTCTTCTTCCTCCATGGCCTCTTCCTCTATAGATTTGTCCTCGGAACCAGCAGTGCTCGGTAGGCGTTCAAGGGGCTACGCAAGCACTCAGGTAAAAAGATGCCATGCGTTGCTTGAGCTGGTGTGCTTAGGGGACAGGAGCCACACTGGGGCAGAGATTCTGTCAGCTCTGAAGGGGCAGGCTTAGAGGTGGTGGACGCCACACCAGCTTCAGGCAGGAATGGTGGTTTGACAATGGCACCAACCTCCTATTCTCCCTCTGACAGGGGCACTTCACCCATGTTCCCTGTTTGGCTCACATCCTTAATTTGGTGGTGCAGAAGTTCTTGGGCAGGTACCTGGGCTTACAGGGGGGGGGCCTTGCAGAAAGGTTTGTGCAACGTGTTTCCAGAGCCTGGGAGGTTACAAATTCCTGGTCTTGGACAACATGTTGCTGAGGCTTCATTCAGTCACAGAAGGAGCGGTGGAGAAGGTGGCAATCTGAAAGATGCATTCAGACAATTTTTTCGTCCGCAGCCCCAAGATCTTATCAGTTCCAGCAACCATCGCCAGCGTCTGATTTACATGGTGCAGGAATACCTGGGGGCAAGATCAGACTTGGAGACCTTTCCAACCGAAAATCCTCTGGGTTACTGGTTCTTGAGGATGGATCACTGGCCAGAGCTTGCACAGTATGCAATTCAGCTACTGGTCTGTCCTGCATCCAGCGTTCTTTCGGAACACACATTCAGTGCTGCTGGAGGCTTTGTAACCAATCACAGAGTGCGCCTGTCCACCGACTCGGTTGATCGGCTCACTTTCATAAAAATGAATCAGTCTTGGATCACCAGCTACCAAGCACCTGATGCTGATGTAACCGAATCATTTTTTTATGAATGTGAGATCTCTTCAAGACTGCTTATGCTGATCCTGTTATGCTGAGTGACTATCCTATTCCTCCTCAATGTTCATGTTGATAGCTTGTATGAACATTTTTGGTTCTGGGCACCACTACCAGTGGCTAAGGCCCAATTTTTCTGTCCCTGTTTAACAGGGGCATGTAATTACAATTTTTACTGTAATATTTTGCAGCAGGGCTTGTTCCTGCGCTCAACTAGAGTATCTGTGAGGGGTTGCAGTGTTGTGACACCAGCACCAGTGCCTAAAGCCCAATTTTTCTGCCCCTGTTCAACAGGGGCATGTAATTACAATTTTTGCTGTAATATTTTGCAGCAGGGCTTGTTCCTTTTCTTAACTAGAGTATCTGTGAGGGGTTGCAGTGTTGTGTCACCAGCACCAGTGCCTAAAGCACAATTTTTCTGCCCTTGTTCGACAGGGGCATGTAATTACAATTTTTGATCTAATATTTCACAGCAGGGCCCGTTCCTGCACCCAACAAGAGTAACTGTGAGGGCTTACAGTGTTGTGGCAACACCACCACATCACCACCAAAGGCCCAATTTTTCTGACCCTGTTCAACAGGGGCATGTAATTACAATTCTTAATATAATATTTCACAGCAAGGCCCGTTCCAGCACCCACCAAGAGTAACTGTGAAGGCTTACAGTGTTCTGGTACCCCCAACACCTAAGGCCCAAGTTTCTGCAGAGTATATAGGGCAGGCCCCTACTTTCAAACATCTGCCTTACAAACGACTCCTACTTACAAACGGAGGGAGACAACAGGAAGTGAGAGGAAATTTACCCCTAGGAAGGGAAATTCTCTCCTTAATATGGGAAAAGGTTGTCTTTAAGGAAATTCTCTCCTTAAAGTTAATATTGGAAAAAGGTGTCTCCTCTGCTGATGCTTTATCACCAATCCTTGTTTCCCTAAAAACCCCAAATTTTCAAAGTCCAATTGTCATTGGGACAGAAAGTGAGGTGAAATCTTCTGAATAGGGGCACAGACAGCAAAACAAATGTTACAGGGGTGATGATAACCCTTCCCTATGTTTTCCAAAAAGCTTAAAATAGATTTTTTGGCTGGAGCTACACTTACAAAATGTACCTGTTCCAAATTACAAACAGATTCTACTTAAGAACAAACCTACAGCCCCTGTCTTTCTTGGGACCGCCTGTATACTGCTCTTCAGAGTATATAGGGCCTGGGGGCCCCTCGTCTTTTCTTTTTTTAATTTGGGTGCGGGGTTCCCCTTAATATCCATACAAGACCCAAAGGGCCTGGTAATGGGCTGGGGGGTTACCCATGCTGTTTTTCTCAATAATTTTCATCCATATTGCCGGGACCCGACATTACATTACAGTCGCAAGCAGTTTTACGTTCAATACGTTTTTATTGTTTTTGTTTTAACACAAGTTTAAACAGAAAAAAGCAAGAATAAAACCGATGGCCTGACATCAGGCATACCGGTACACCAAATGAAAATATACATTTATAATGAGAAAATACAGCGCAATCTATTACAAATGCGAGGGTAACTTAGAATTATGCCTATGAGGTCAACTTTTAAACAATTGGCCGACATTTGTCACAGTGCTATTTCTCTTGGTCTGGGCGCCTCTGTGGGAGTCTGCTGCGTCCAGAGGTCAAGGAAACAATTACTAAAACATATATAGTTAGCAGGGCCATAGTGGTGAGGTATTTCCAGGACACCTGAATAATGAGAGAACTCATATTGAAAGATCAGAATGCAAATGAATCCTTGGTGTGGCCAAATATGGCCTAAAAGTATAAGCCAGAGTAGGTTGAAAGCGACAGTAGAGGAAAGGAGAAGAGCTAAGAATAAGAAAGATTGCGGGGTACTGGGCTGGAAGGGAGGGAAGGGGTGGGACAGCGAGCCTAGACCTTCCAAGAGTGTCACTTTCCTGGATATAAGGGTCCCTTTAAGGGAACGTTTAGACTTTTAGATTGTATTTGTCATGGAGATCCTATGCTTTAGTTTGTCTGAAGCAGAGTAATGCCTCCAGATGCTCCAAATAAAAGAAAACTTTGCTTGTTTATCCAGTACCTTGGCTTGCATTTCTTCCATAAGCATTATATTGTTTATTTCGCTCACCCATTCCACAAGAGATGGGGGAGTGGTAGTTTTCCAATGTCTGGGAATTAATTGTTGCCCTGCACTGAGGAAAGATTTTAAAAGGTTGTGTTTTTGCGATTTAATAGTACCAGGGAGTATAGAGCGAAGAGCAATAGTAGGGGAGGGCCTAAGCGGTTTATCGTATATTTCTGTGTATATCTGGAAAATTTGTGTCCAAAATGGGAGGAGCACATCGCATTCCCACCAAATGTGGATGTACATACCTTTCGCTGAATTACATCTCCAACAGATATCAGTGGCTGAAGGAAACATGATCCTGAGGGTAGAGGGAACTCGATACCACCTTGACATTAATGTCGCAAGCAGTTTTAAACGACTTTTATTCCTTTAGAAATGTAATTTTGTGCAGGGACTGTTCTAAACACGGGAAACACGCACCACTTTACAGGCATACTATAGACACCCCCCAGGTACGATATTTAAAGGAATATTTTACTTTTATTTTTTCACTTTAAGCATCATTAAAATCACTGCTCCCAAAAAAACGGCTGTTTTTAAAACTTTTTTTTGTATTGATCAATGTCCCCAGGGGCAGGACCCGGGTCCCCAAACCCTTTTTAGGAAATAACTTGCATATTAGCCTTTAAAATTCGCACTTTTGATTTCTCACATTCGAGTCCCATAGACTTTAATGGTGTTCGAAAGTTTGCACAACCTTTCGGTCTGTTGGCATGTTCTGGATGCGAACCGAACCAGGGGGTGTTCTGCTCATCCTTAACCATGACCATCTTCTCCTTCTCTTCATCCTACTCCCCTTTTTCCTTCCTTTGTTAGGGTTAGCTTGGTTAGGGTTATCTGAAACATGTTATAGGAAGATCTATATGTACACAAACACACACACACCTTATAAAATAATGACAATATTACACTCACGTCAACAGTATCAAATAATTCTTTATTTTAATAAATGAAAATTGACACCATGCAGTAGGTTCAGCAGAGTACAGTGTTTTGACCTAAGCCTCAATTGCATCTAGTTGCCACGATAGCTGCCCATTTGCTGACTAGGGATGAGCTTCGAACTCATCTTCGACTCGAACATTGGCTGTTCGCAAGTTCGCCGAACAGCGAACAATTTGGGGTGTTCGTGACAAATTTGAATGCCGCAGAACACCCTTTAAAAGTCTATGAGAGAAATCAAAAGTGCTAATTTTAAAGGCTTATATGCAAGTTATTGTCATAAAAAGTGTTTGGGGACCTGGGTCCTGCCCCAGGGGACATGGATCAATGCAAAAAAAAGTTTTAAAAACGGACGTTTTTTCAGGAGCAGTGATTTTAATAATGCTTAAAGTCAAACAATAAAAGTGTAATATAAAAACGGCGTGGGGTCCCCCCAAAAATCCATACCAGACCCTTATCCGAGCACGCAACCTGGCAGGCCGCAGGAAAAGAGGGGGGACCAGAGTGCGCCCCCCGTCCTGAACCGTACCAGGCCACATGCCCTCAACACTGGGAGGGTGCTTTGGGGTAGCCCCCCAAAACACCTTGTCCCCATGTTGATGAGGACAAGGGCTTCATCCCCACAACCCTGGCCGGTGGTTGTGGGGGTCTGCGGGCTGAAGAAGAGAAGAAGGAAGAAGAGAAGTGGATGAAGAAGTAGATGAAGAGAAGAGCGGGAGCCTCCCTCCATGCCATGGGTGCGGAGCGGCCCAAGGAGAAGAAGATAGAAGACGCCGCGGAGGAGATGCTGGACGAGAACGCCGGAGGAAGAACCAGAAGAGCCAGAAGAACCAGAAGAAGAAGAAGATGAAGGAAGAAGCATTTAAATAAAGGAATTGTCAAAAACTGTCTCTTGTCATTTTTAACATTTTTGACAGTTTTTTAGTGAAATGGTAGGGGTAAGTACCCCCTTACCATTTCACACAGGGGGGGGCGGGATCTGGGGGTCCCCTTGTTAAAGGGGGCTTCCAGATTCCGATAAGCCCTCCGTCCGCAGACCCCCACAACCACCGGCCAGGGTTATGGGGATGAGGCCCTTGTCCTCATCAACATGGGGACAAGGTGTTTTGGGGGGCTACCCCAAAGCACCCTCCCAATGTTGAGGGAATGTGGCCTGGTATGTTTCAGGAGGGGGGCCGCACTCTCGTCCCCCCCTCTTTTCCTGCGGCCTGCCAGGTTGCATGCTCGGATAAGGGTCTGGTATGGATTTTTGGGGGGACCCCACGCCGTTTTTTTTTTTTTTCGGCGTGGGGTTCCCCTTAAAATCCATACCAGACCTGAAGGGTCTGGTATGGAATTTAGGGGGAACCCCACGTCATTTTTTTTTTTTCATTTTGGCCGGGGTTCCCCTTAATATCCATACCAGACCTAAAGGGCCTGGTATGGAATTTAGGGGGACTCCCACGTCATTTTTTTTTTAAATTTTGGTTCGGGGTTTCCCTGTGGGGAATTCCCATGCCGTTTTTATCAATGAACTTCTATGTGTATTGTCGGCAATGCAATAGCCACGGGTAGTTTTAAATGGGTTTTTTTCCTTCGAAATGTCATTTTGCTGTCAGACTGTTCTAAACACAGGAAACATGCGCCCCTTTACAGGCATACTATAGACACACCCCGGGTATGAAATTTAAAGGGATATTACACTTTTATTGTTTGACTTTAAGCATTATTAAAATCACTGCTCCTGAAAAAACAGCCGTTTTTGAAACTTTTTTTTGCATTGATCCATGTCCCCTGGGGCAGGACCCAGGTCCCCAAACACTTTTTATGACAATATCTTGCATATAAGCCTTTAAAATTAGCACTTTTGATTATTCACATTCGTGTCCCATAGACTTTAACGGTGTTCGCGTGTTCGAGCGAACTTTTTTTCTGTTCGCATGTTCTGGTGCGAACCGAACAGGGGGGTGTTCGGCTCATCCCTATTGCTGACATAAAGTACTCCTGGCGAAAATCCGGGCAAAACATTTTCCCCACTGTAGTTGCCACGGGTTCTGATCCATGTTGGCTGTTTGAGGTCATGCATCAAAGAGTCCTTAAATATGTACCCATTTGAGTGTAAACAAAATTGTGTAATGCACATGCTGCTTGCACTGCACCAAGGGCATGCTCCGTACTCAGGCAGATAGGTGAGTGCAGGAAACGCCACTTATTGGAAAGTATTCCAAAAGCACACTCGACTACATCTTGATAGTCAGTAAATAAATACTCTCTTTTCAATGGTAAGTCTTCTGTTTGCATATGGGCATAGAAGGCGCACAGAAATAGGGAATGCCTCATCCCCAACAAAGACATAAGGCTCCAGAGGTTTATTTGTTCCAGGAAGTGGGTGATTATCAGAAAGGTTCAGTGAGTTTTCACGTAGCATCTTGCCAAAAGAAGAATGAGAGAAGATGCTGGAGTCAGAGCTACTTCCACATGATCCTATATCCACATAGGTAAATGAATAATTGGCATCAGCCACTGCCATTAAAACGAATGCGAAATATTTTTTGTGGTTAAAGTATTTTGAGCCACTACCAATTGGGCAGATTATTCTTATGTGCTTTCCATCTACTGCACCCACACAATTTGGAAAATTGCACCTCTCCCAAAAAACTTTGACAATTTTAATCCAGTCTTTACTAATCGACTACTTCATCACCTTATCTTTCAAAACTTGCCAGATAGCTGCACAGGTTTCATGCACAATAGAATTCACGGTCGATTTGCCCAGCTTGAATTCATATTGTAAACTGGCGAATGAATTGCCAGTAGCTAAATACCTGAAAAGAATGAGAAGGATAATTAATAGTCTTTTTCACAGTTTTCGCTCTAAAGACGAGGTGGCTATTTTTGTTGGCTATTTTTATTTTCTCAAAAAATTGGGAAAATAAAAAAAAAATTCTATAAGATACTTTGAAGTGATTTCTGTTTGCATGGGGATGGGTACTAAATCTGAAATATAGCATATTATTTAAAAAAATATGTTACCTTAAGGTGACTAGTAATCGCTCATCTTGCTCCACACTCTTGCAGAAGTTGGTGTCCTGATGCTCCAAATTGGTGTAGATCAGTTGAAGCAATTCATCGAAACTGAAGTGGTAAGATTACATAGATAGTGGAAAAAGTATCAGATGAGGAAGTGGGATGAAAGTGTGGACAGTTAGGGTAAGGGGGAGAGGTAAGTGGGGAGAGGGAGGGGGGGAGGTTGGATGTGGAGAAGAGGGATGTACTAAGTGTTATGGAGGGTGATGGATAGAGGGGTGAGGGATAGTGGAGGGGGGATAGAGGGGTTATGGATAGTGGGAGGGGATAGAGGGGTGTGGGATGTAGGGTTGGATGGAGGAATGGGGAGAAAGTTGAATTTTTACATAATTACTCACCTGCCCCACTGACATTCGGGTATTGTTGAAAAATTTCACATCATGTGCACGTAAATGATCCTGAACTGGCCTCTCGCCTCCCTATTTGCAATAACAGGGTGGACCCAGTATCTTCTACTTGGCATCATCCTCCTCCTCAACCTGCTTTTTTTCTTTTTTATCATGACTGCAGCAGTACCAGTTATTACTGCAGCCATAACCAAAGGCAATGAATACATGGATAAATAATGAAGAAACTCCTGCACTGTCAGAAATACCTATGCTAAGGGGCACTGCTGCAACACCTAAATGGCTGATCCAAACAGACAAAAGTGGTGTGAATAAAGTAAGTGGTGATTGCGCTGTGATAAAAAGGGGGAAGGAAGGAAGAGGAAGGGGAAGGGGCTAGCTCAAATGTATAGAGAGGTGAATGAAAAATGAAAAAATATATACAAAATATAAAGGTATAATGAGCATGAGGGCTAGTATCATACTAGCACATAAAAATTATTGTAAATACTGAAACAGAAGAAAAGAAAAATCTCAGTGCAAAAGGGCTAGTATCATACTAGCACATATGTGGTAACTCAGCAAATACATATCAAAAGAAAAATCTCAGTGCAAAAGGGCTAGTATGATACTAGCACATATGTGGTAACTCAGCAAATACTTAATGGTGACTCCAAGTAAATAAATAAATGGTGAACAATCCCACCGCCTTGTAGTACAAAGTGCTCAAACAATGAGTCATCAATTCCAAAGGGCAAAATGAAAAAATTATACAAAATATAAAAGTATAAATAAAGTGCAATCTCATGAGCACTAAATCCGAATAAACTGAAGAAACAAAATTGCCTAAAACGTATAAAAAACTATGAAATGAGTGACAAATACAGTGTGGGTACAAAAAAATAATTGAACCAAATAAAAATATATAAATCAAACAAAGTCCATGTGCATGAGGGCTAGTATCATACTAGCACATAAAAAATATGTATAAATCAAACAAATTCCATGTGCATGAGGGCTAGTATCATACTAGCAGATAAAAAATATTGTAAATACTGAAACAAAAGAAAAGAAAAAATCTCAGTGCAAAAGGGCTAGTATCATACTAGCACATATGTGGTAACTCAGCAAATTCTTATTAGTGACTCCAAGAAAATAAATAAATGGTGAACAGTCCCACCACCTTGTAGTACAAAGTGCTCAAACAATGAGTCATCAGTTCCAAAAAGGCAAGTTCACAAGCCACAGGGAAGGGAAAAAGGTCTTCAGTGGGGACACCTCTGTGCTCGCAAGCAGCTCACCTTACTGCTGCAAGACAACAGCTTGTAATCCAGTAACAAATCACCAGCAGGCAAGGGTCCCATCCAGTAGTTCAGGCGATTCGGGTGGTGGGTGTGCAGGATGGTATATAAAAAACATAAGCAGACAGTATATAGTAGTGGCGGCCACAGTGGAAAAAGGGGACAGGACACAGAAGGGGGATGCACTCACTTTTGTAAAATGAGTGTGGGCGTCAAGCCAACGAACGCCGAGTTCGTATACCTCAAAAGGGTGTCTTCAAACTGTCCCCGTTTCCTCAATGCTCGTCACAATGGGATGAATATATGTGGAGTGTTGGAAGAGAGTGCACATAGCGTGATCCCATATATAAATCAGTTTATTAGGTTAAAAACAGCATGGTACACTTACATTTACCAGAAGGCTATAGTAAAAAACATCCACGAGCGCCGAGCTCGTATCCTATCGTCAGTCTGTGACAGTTCCTGTGCTCCAATCCTGATGCGCATCGTCACGTCACGTGACTTCATCAGAGGACTACTACTACTTGGCATTATCCTCCTCCTCAACCTGCTTTTTTTCTTTTTTATCATGACTGCAGCAGTACCAGTTATTACTGCAGCCATAACCAAAGGGAATGAATACATGCTGTCCACGCTCCTCTCTACACACTCCACAAAAAACAGGAAGAGAACGGGAAGTAAATATAGCTATTTTTACATCAGCATAAACAATGGGTTCTATTGGCCAGACATAAATCGCGATCCACTCCCACCAATTTGCAATATTTGCAGTAGAATCCAAGTGGATTCGCAAGAAACATAAAGATTTTGCAATGAAAAAAGTGCAACGCAATAGGATCAAATTTGCGCTAAAGATCATTCACATTCCTCCTGAGCAAAGTGTACAGGGGTCTCCTAAAGTAAGGTCTCTGGTAGACCCTCAGGGGTTGCGTCTAGGTTCAGTCTTTCAGGGTATAAGGTGATGTGTCTCTGTTTGCAGTCACATCAGTAGATGGTGGTTCAGAGGGCTCCACAGTGGGAGCATAGACTTGAGCTGAGCGACCATTGGGCTTGGTATTATTATCAAAATCCATGTCTTCTCCTAGCGGTCTTTAAGATAATGGTTAAAAAGTAGGAGGAGGTAGAAGGCAGCCACCACTGAAATGTTTAAGGTAGAAATGTTTGAGGTTATGCGCTTGGACAGGTTCCTCAAAAAAACCCTTATGGACCTCTCTGTGGGTCTAAATAGGTTTAAGGAGTTTACAGTGCAGGCATCTTTGCTTTACTTTGGGATCTTTTTTCTAGATATCATAGACTGGCACACTTGGAATGAGCTGTTACAGTACAACTCCAGGGACTTATACCCAGGTTGTTTGCAATTCCCCTTCCTGTTGTGTGCCTATATGTCGGACTAGTACTCTCTCACCAAGTTTAAAGTCAAAGTCTGTTGCTTCCAGTTCTTCTTACTCCACTTGTGGCAGGTCTTTGACAAACTGTTGGACTTCAGAAAGGGGTTGATTCACCCCCGGATCAAGGAAGTCAGAGTGTGTTTAAGTTCTTTCATAGGCACTGTGGTATATAGGTCTGTGGTCCCCCCAGACAATATGACCAAACATAACATGATAGGGTGAGCAGCCTGTCAAGAAATGTAGGAGTTGATTTACTAAAACTGGAGAGTGCAAAATCTGGTGCAACTCTCCATAGAAAGCAATCAGCTTCCAGGTTTTTTTTTGTCAAACCTTAACTGAACAAGCTGAAGTTAGAAGCTGGTTGGCTACAATGCCCAGCTGCACTAGATTTTGCATGTTCCAGTTTTAGCAAATCAACCCCACACTGTAAAATGTTATATTCAAGACCACTTTGGCTAAGGGGAATGGATACATTTCCTTCATTTCACAAGAGCTAAGCTTCACATCAGTTGTATCAGAATGTGATTTAACTTCAAACCCATTGCCTTGCATGGGCTATGGGGTACTGTGTGCCTTAATTAATGCCTATTAAGTGGCATCATTCTTGGAAGAACTTGCTTTAACTCAGGTTCCCTGGTCTAAATGTTTCTTCTGCATGCAACCATAAGGAAGCCAGAAGGTTGGATTCAGTAGGTTCAGTAGTAAAACTACTGAAGCGGCCAAGGACAAACAGCTGCCATCCCAGTGCCATTGCTAGTGCACAAACCAGAACCTGGGACTCAAATGGTTTAACAAAGTTATAAAAAAAAAAAGTTGACTTTTGTTGGAATTGCAAAACTGCTATCTTCCAGTATAGCACTTTCAACACTGAGTTCTGAATATTTTTATGTTTAATACCGATTCTTTGTAATTGTTGTTCTTGTTTATTGTAATCCCAAGAGATTCAGCAGATCAATCAGAAAAAAAAAGTATTAATAAAAGTTATTGTGTATGAAGGATTTTACTTCAACTGTACAACATGTATCTCGTTCATGTTTCACCTATTTTATGTTTTAAAAATATCCATGTCTTTTGCTACTTTTGTCACATATTGATTTTGTGCAGCTAAACTAGTATAATGAGGAGCTAACAGTTGTTTGCCAGTGTGTTGCTCCAGGTCTAAGATCATTTGTGTGCTTAAGATTCCCTCTGCTTGTTTTTGGAATTACATTGATGAATATTTGAACAACTGAGGCACTAGCCAAGAAATCAATAAAATTGAACTTTACAAATGTGTCCTGCAAAGATTTTCTTAAAGTGCACTGTGACTTAGAGATTTATTCAATGCAGTCTTTCAGAAATTCTGTTTCATTGAAATGTCAGATCAGTTTGCAGCACATTGCTTTCTTTCTAGCTTTTATTCTTTTAAAGTTGTATATATATATTATTTTAAATAAGACTTATTATTATCATTTTTATTGCAAGATACACAGAGTGAGGATTTATAGGGCTTAATATAACTGCATAAACATTATTTACACAGAAAGAAGCAGCCATAACACTTCATTACCTAGGACTAATACCTATAAAAATAGGTATGGTTATATATACTTTGCAATGGAACAGTACAATGCTAGGTGCCATGATGTGACTCTGTGGCTCAAGCATGCGTTTGCAAATGCGTGCGGACTAAAACCCTTTTTTAACACTTACTGTTTGATAGGTCAATTTGGTTGTCTGCAAGCTGGTGGTAAGTAGACTTTGGCTTTTTCCTGGGCATTCCCCAGACTTTGTTGGTACCTGTTTTAGCCTCCCTGCTGCTTACTGTGATAGCCAGCTATAAATGAGAGTGGTGGCAAGCTTTTGTTATCACGTGTGTGTTTGTAATTGTCCAGCAGCGCACCAACACCTTTGCAGCCATTGTGCTATTGCTGGGTGTTTGGTGTGCTCCTGTACCTTTAAGGAGGGGTGGGCTCCCCTTCAGTCCACCTGCTCTCATTTATCCATTAAAATGCATGTGCCTCCACTGTGGGGACACTCATAGTTTAGTGTTAGGAACACAGATACCAGGGTGCCGTGACGTGGCTCTCGCATGCATTTGCAAATGCGTGCGGACTAAACCCCTTTTTTAACGCTTACTGTTAGAGCTGGTGGTAAGTAGACTTTGGCTTTGACCTGGGCAGTCCCCAGACTTTGTTGATTGTGTGGGACACACATGGACATTTTGAGAAAGAGGGAGCTGATCATGATTGCAGATCCATCTGGATTTTCATGTGATGTTTTGCTTTTCTTTAGCTAGGAGTCTGAACTATGTAATAATTGCACCATTTTTGGTCAGATTAAGTGTCATTCAAAACACTATGGAGCAAATTTGGAACTTTAGCTATTAGGGCAACTAGTTTCAAAACATGAATACAACTGCAAAATGAACATTTGTAAAAATAGTGGTTTAGGGATGGGTTCCCCAAATCCTGATTTTATACTGTTTTGTTGTTTTTTAAGGGATGTTCATGCCTTTTTTTTATGTTTTGTATTACCTGCCAGACTCTGTTGAGTGATGCACAATGGTTAGGCAAAGGTGCAGCAAGGGTTAGGTCTGCATGTTTGTTAGCTGGACATTTCCCTGGTATATCACAGTTTGAAGTCCTAAGCTAGAGCACAACTCCTAAAGCCTGTCTGGAGTCGTAAGGCCCCATGCACACTGGGCGTTTAGCCTCAGTTCATAGGGCTCTGACACTTAGCTGCAGGTCAAGGGTACAGGTGTCCCATCCAACTCTTCTGCTGGCAGCCTGTAAAACTTCGTGAGAGCCTAAGAGCTGCTGTGGCTGTATAGGCACCTAGATGTATGAACCAGGGAAAAATGCCTGGAATGCAAGAAATGTTGCAGGGTGTAAACTACCATAATGACCTATGCAAACTGGGTGGAGGAGGAGAGCACAGGTGCCTCGTTGCAATCAGCCTTTCAAGGTGTATGAGAGACTAACAGATGCTGCGGCTGGACGGGGCTGGATTGTGCACTTTGTTGTTTTTACATTTAAGGCAGTATGCACCCAGGGATGAATGCTCAGAACTCAAGAAGTCTGCGTTCTGATCATTCATCACTGGGTGCATATTTCCCTAATTGCAAGCATTGCTAGGTGCACTATCCAACATCATGTAGCTGCAATGTGGTCTGAATGTTTTTTTTTCTCCCATTTGTTGGTTATTGATTAGGATATGTGAATGTTTGGAAGTTTCTTCTGGGAAAGTCTACCTTCAAATTTGTCAACCAACTGGGAGCACCATTCGCTAAGATATTTTCCACCACTGACTGATTAGTTCCAAAATCCATACTCTGAGGTTAGAATATGTTTATTCTCCCTTGGTCATTTTATGCTTTGCATTGATTGTTAGCCTGAGCTAACAATGTATACCTTTTTTAGATAGAATTCTACTTTTTGGGGCTTGCATGTCCTTCAGACATCAGGGTCGTGACCTTTCTAGATAGGACACATTTCACAGTTCAGGTGGGGACACATGGGGGCATTCTTTGATCCAATTCATTTGTGAGGAAATTACATTTTGTTTTGATATGTTTAAATTTGTCTTGATTAGTAAATATGGATTTTCTAATATATTGTTTTTCACCTATAGTTACCATATTATGCAGTACTCATTGGAAGCCTCCTGAGGAAGCTACTGCATGTCAAAACATGTAGAACAAGAAGTTACTGCTGGTTACTCATGACATGGTTATTGTATGATGACACTGTGATGTTTTTAGATATTTTGTATTAATAAATTTGATATTTTTATATATCGGACTAGGGATGATCTTCCAGTTCGAATCGAACCCATGTTCATCTCGAACATCGCCTGTTCGACTGTTCATCGAATTGCGAACGTTATGGGCAGTTCGCACCAAATTTCAGTGGCGCGTCACGGCCCATAATTCACTGCGGCATCGCAGTGCATTGCTGGCTGATGATTGGCCAAGCATGCACTATGACCCGCATGCTTGGCCAATCACAGCGCCGTCTGTACAGAGAGCCAGGGTGGCTTTGGCCAATTATGGCTCAGGGGGTTTAGTACACGCCCCACACTATATAAGGCCGCCTTGTGTAGTGTGTTTCGGCGGAGAGAGATAAAACAAATGACACTGTCTTTTTGTCTAAGTTAGAGTAGGCAGGCGAGTCAGTTAGCTGCACTTACAGTGTAGTGTGTGTGTGTGTGTGTGTGTGTATGTATGTATGTATATATATATGTGTGTGTATGTATGTATGTATATATATATGTGTGTGTATATATATATATATATATATATATATATATATATATATATATATATATATATATATATATATATATATATATATATACATCCTAGGTGTTGGGTATATATATGTATGTATGTATGTGTATTCAGTTTAGCTAGATCCGTTCCTGTTATTCTCTTCCTACAGGCAGGTGTTTTTACAGTTAGTGTACTGTGTCCTTTGCACAGTGTGCACCTAAAGCTACCTAAACAAAATTGGTGGTGTTCTTCTGATCCTATTAGTACCAAAGGCAGGCAGGTACAGTATTTACAGATAGTGTACTGTGTGCTCTGCACAGTGTGCACCTAAAGCTACTTGAAGACAAATGCTGTTGTTCTGCTCCTATTAATACCACAGGCAGGCAGCTGCAGTATTTACAGTTAGTGTATTGTGTCCTCTGCACAGTGTGCACCTAAAGCTCCCTGAAGAAAATTGGTGGTGTTCTTCTGATCCTATATTAATACCACAGGCAGGCAGCTACAGTATTTACCGTTAGTGTAGTGCGTCCTCTGCACAGTGTGCACCTAAAGCTACCTGAAGAAAATTGGTGGTGTTCTCCTGATCATATATTAATACCACCGGCAGCTACAGTATTTACAGTTAGTGTACTGTGTCCTCTGCACAGTGTGCACCTAAAGCTACCTGAAGAAAATTGGTGGTGTTCTTCTGATCCTATTAGTACCACAGGCAGGCAGCTGCAGTATTTACAGTTAGTGTACTGTGTCGTCTGCACAGTGTGCACCTAAAACTACCTGAAGGCAATTGGTGGTGTTCTCATACTAATAATACTACAGGCAGGCAGTTGATTCTGATAGCTGCAGCATTAGTATATATATACACATCCCAGCTTTGTGCAGCTACATCTCACTGCAGGCCATTAGTATGTCTGGAAGGCCATCAAGGAGAGGCAGACAGTCACAAGCCAATAAAAGAGGGAAAGCAGGCTCTGTGTCTAGAGGCAACAGTGCTGGTCGTGGAGACAGTGCATCCTCATCAGCATGTGGCCGTGGGACACGTTTGTCCTTTTTTTCAGCAGCTGGCCATGTTAAGACGCAACATGCCGAAGACTTGGTAGAGTGGATGACCAAGCCGTTCTCGTCCTCCTCATTCTCTCTCACCCAGGCACAGGGTACTTTGTCTGGCAAAGCAGCTGCCAATGCGGCCTCTTCCCTCGGCTCAATGGCATCAGTCACTCCTTCCCTAGCCCCACCATGTCCTCCTGAGGAGTCCCCCAAACTGTTTGACCACAATGTTGGGTACATGCTCCAGGAGGATGCCCAGCATTTTGAAGACTCTAATGATGGTACCCAGCTAGAGGAAGGCAGTAACGTGAGCCCAGAGAGAGGGGGTGCCCAAGAAGGACAGCAATCTGGCAGTCATGTTCCCCCAGCTGCAGCATACTGCCAGCTTTGCTCCAGTGATGAGGAGGGAGGGGATGATGAGGTCACTGATTTCACGTGGGTGCCTGAGGAGGAGGCACATCTCCAACGAGTCAGGACGCCTACCCCCCAGGGGCCAGCTTAAGGGTAGCACACCGACTGCATCACATCGCAGAGCTCCGCATGTGCAGGGTGCTGCTGTCTCTGTGCGTTATTCCAAAAGTTCTTTGATGTTGGCCTTTTTTGAGATGAGTGCATCAGATCCCACAGCTGCTATTTGCAACATATGTCTCAAGCATATCTCAGGTGGCCAAAATATCACCCGCTTGGGCAGCACATGCTTGACCAGACATATGTCGACCTGCCATGCAGTTCATTGGCAAGCGTACTTAAAAGACCCACACCAAAGAACAAAGCGGACCTCTCCTTGCTCCTCATCAGCTGGGATCTCCAACCCCACTATACCTTCCATCCTCTCTGAAACCTGCACTGAGAGGAATGAAGGTGTAGAATTAGGTGTGTCACAGCCAAGTACTTGTGGGCAATCTGCTATCGGTACACCAATGTCAGATTATACCAGGCAAATTTCCCTGCCCCAGCTACTGCACCGCCGAAAGACGTTCGCTCCCAGCCATCCACATGCCCAGCGGTTGAATGCTAGCTTGGCTAAATTGCTAACACTTCAACTGCTGCCTTTTCAGTTGGTAGACTCTGCCCCTTCTGTGAGTTTGTGGAATGTGTGGTTCCTCAGTGGCAGGTTCCCAAACGCCTCTTTTTCTCATGGAAGACGATTCTGGCTCTCTACCGGCATGTGGGAGGCAATGTCTTGGCCTCGCTGGTCAGGGCGGTTAGTGGTAAGGTGCATATTACTGCTGGACAGAGACGTTACCTATCTTTCACCATGCACTGGGTGACTCTTCTGGCAGCTGGGAAGGATGCAGGACAGAGTGCAATAGTGTTGGAGGTTGTTCCACCACCATGCCTCCAAAATTCTACTAGTGGTGATTCTGCTACACCTCTCTCCTCCACCCCCTCTTCTTATTCCTCCATGGCCTCTTCCTCTGCTGATTTGTCCTCGGAACCAACGGTGCTCCATAGGCGTTCAAGGGGCTATGCAAGCATGCAGGCAAAAAGATACCATGCGGTGCTTGAGCTGGTGTGCTTGGGGGACAGGAGCCACACGGGGCAGAGATTCTGTCAGCTCTGCAGGGGCAGGTTCAGAGATGGTTGATGCCACGCGAGCTTAAGCCAGGTATGGTGATTTGCGACAATGGCACCAACCTCTTCTCTGCCCTCTGACAGGGACAACTGACCCATGTTCCCTGTTTGGCCCACATCCTTAACTTGGTGGTGCAGCGGTTCTTGGGCAGGTACTCAGGCTTATAGGATGTCCTGAGGCAAGCCAGGAAAGTCTGTGTGCATTTCTGCAGGTCATATAATGTCAGTGCTCGGCTGGCTGACCTCCAAAATGAATTTAACCTGCCCAAGATCCGCCTAATCTGTGACATGCCCACCAGATGGAACTCAACATTGGCCATGCTGCAGCGGCTGCACACACAGCAGAGGGCCATCAATGAGTACGTGTGACTATGGCACCAGGACAGGGTCAGGGGACCTTGTTTTTTTTCCCCATGCCAGTGGGCTATGATCAGGGATGCATGCACTGTCCTGTCACTATTTGAGGAGGCCATGAGGATGGTGAGCAGTGACAGTGCATGCATCAGTAACACTGTCCCTCTTGTCCACCTGTTGGAGCACACGCTGTGTGGAATAATGGACAGGGCACTTGAGACAGAACAGAGGGGGGAAGAGGAGGACTTCCTTACTTCTCAAGGCCCCCTTTATCCAGACAGTGTTCCTGAGGGCCCGCCGATCACACAGGAAGAGGAGGAGGCTTGTGTCAGCATGGAGGTGGAGCCTAGCACTCAGCATCAGCAGCAGTCTTCAAGGGATCATTTACAGTCCGAAGAAGCACATGGACTTGTACGTGGCTGGGAGGAGGTGGCTGTGGATCATGTCGTCCTTAGTGACCCAGAGGACTCTGGACTGAATGCCTCAGCAAACCTATGCTGCATGGTCTCCCTGATCCTGCAAAGCATGTGGAAGGATCCTTGTATTCGTGGTATCAAGGGGAGGGATGATTACTGGCTGGCAACCCTCCTTGATCTAGGTTACAAGGGTAAGGTTGTGGACCTTATGTTTCCGTCACAGAGGGAGCAAAGGATGAAACATCTTCAGGAGGCCTTGCAGAAAGGTTTGTGCAACGCATTTCCAGAGCCTGGGAGGTTACAATTTCCTGGTCCTCCTGGTCCTCCTGGACAACGTGTTGCTGAGGCTTCGGTCAGTCACAGAAGGAGCGGTGGAGAAGGTGGCCGTCTGACTGATGCGTTCAGACAATTTTTTAGTCTGCAGCCCCAAGGTCTGATCAGTTCTAGCAACCATTGCCAGCGTCTGATTCACATGGTGCAGGATTACCTAGGGGCAAGATCTGACTTGGACACCTTTCCCACCAAAAATCCTCTGGGTTACTGGGTCTTGAGGATGGATCACTGGCAAGAGCTTGCACAGTATGTAATTGAGCTACTGGCCTGTCCTGCATCCAGCGTTCTTTCGAAATGCACATTCAGTGCTGCTGGAGGCTTTGTAACCGATCACAGGGTGCGCCTGTTCACCGAATTGGTTGATCGGCTGACCTTCATAAAAATGAATCAGTCTTGGATCACCAGCTACCAAGCACCTGATGCTGATGTAACTGATTTGATTTTTATTAATGTGTTTTTTTTTAATGTGAGATCCTTTCAAGACTGCCTATGCTGATGCTGAGTGACTATCATGTTATGCTGAGTGACAATCCTCTTCCTCCTCAATTTTCATGCTGATAGCTTGTAAGAACATTTTTGGTTCTGGGCACCGCTATCAGTGGCCAAGGCCCAATTTTTCTGCCCCTGTTTAACAGGGGCATGTAATTACAATTTGTGATGCAATACTTTGCAGCAGGGGTCATTCCTGCGCTCCACTATAGCATCTGTGAGGGGTTGCAATGTTGTGGCACCAGTGCCTAAGGCTCAATTTTTCTGCCCCTGTTTAACAGGGACATGTAATTACAATTCTTGATCTAATATTTCACAGCAGGGCGCATTCCTGCACCCACCAAGAGTAACTGTGAGGGCTTACAGTGTTGTGGCAACACCACCACCACCAAAAGCCCAATTTTTCTACCACTGTTCAACAATGGTGTGTAATTACAATTCTTGATCTAATATTTCAGAGCAGGTCCCGTTCCTGCGCCCACCAAGAGTAACTGTGAGGGTTAAGGCCCTCACCAACACCTAAGGCCCCAATTTCTGCAGAGTATATAGGGCAGGCCCCTACTTTCAAACATCCAACTTACAAACGACTCCTACTTGCAAACGGAAGGAGACAACAGGAAGTGAGATGAAATCTACCCCATGGGAAGGGAAATTCTCTCCTGTAAGAGTTAATATGGGAAAAACGTGTCTCCTCTTCACTGATGCTTTATCACCAATCCTTGTTTCACTAAAATCCCCAAATTTTCTAAAAACACTTGTCATTGGGACGTAAAGTGAGGTGAAATCTTCTAAAGAGGTGCACAGATAGCAAATGTTATGGACGTGGTTTGGACATGCAACGATGAGGATGCGTCTGTCCTGTGCTCCGGCGCCGACACATTATTTTTAGCACTTTATCAGCACTCTACTGCCATCCATCTGAAAATGATGAGGAAGATGTCAGGCAAGCCCTTACCTAAAAAGGAAACCTTGGTGGGATCGGTTAAACGGTTCCTAGCCTCAGATTCAGAAGACTCAGCAGACATGGATGGCCTGGGCCACTCTCCTCGTGGCGTGAGTCCCGGCACAGGCCCCGCCTCCAGCCACAGGCCCAAACACAGACACTGCTCTCCAGCTCGGAGGGCGAGGAGAGCACATCCAGACACTCGAGGGTCACAGCCTTAGTGAGTGACTTAGCAACCAAATCAGAACTGGCATCTATGCTGCTGGGCCTTGAGTGCGCAATTAAAAAGGAGGTATCCGCCATGTGCGCCGACCTCTCTCATGTACTGGAGCGAGTAGAGGAATCTGAGCAGTGCCTGGATCGCCATGCGGTGGCCATTAGGAATTTGCAGGCGTCCACTCGCGGCCTCGCCATAGCTCACAGAATGGTCCTATATAAAATCTAAGACCTGGAGAACCGCAACAGGCGGAACAATATCCGGATTAGAGGCCTACCTGAGGTGACTGGGGATGAGGACCTTCTCCCTTCCATCCTGGACATCTAGGATTGCTAGGCCAGGCTGCTGACCACCCCTTGAAAACTGACCGGGTACATAGAGCCCTCCGCCCCCATAACCTATCCTTGGACATCCCCGAGATGTTATTTGCAGGGTCCACTATTACGAGGAAAAAGAACTTATTATGAAAAAGGCCAAGGATGCTACATCATTGGACTTTGACGGCGCCATACTATCTTTCTTCCCGGACCTGGCCAGGGAGACCCTGGAGTGACGCAGGGCCCTGCATCCCCTGACGGAGAAACTGCGAGCCTCCTCAGTTAAATACAGATGGGGTTTTCCAGTGGCGTTGATCGCTAATAGAGACGGTAAGACAGCGATTCTTCGATTCCCAGAAGACCTGGAAAAATTCTGCATGGATGTTAGCATATCACTGTCGGAGTTACCTGGTTGGCAGGATGTCATCCCACCCCTACCCAACAATACCGAAGCAAGATGGCAAAAAGTTGATCGCAAACAACGTTCCCCCACCTCTGGAGGTCCGCCCCAGCTAAGTTAACTTACTGGGCCGGATGGCCCAAGCCTTCTTACCATTATATACCGAGCCCACCTGGATATCTCGGAGCCGCAATTATAACTTGCTCATTTGGGTACTGGTGTCGGCCTATCAGGCGGGTATTTAGGCCTTAAAGTGTTTATCTACGCTCATGTCACTACAGGTGACATGCCCTGGTGTTTTATGTTCTATATGTTCTTTGTTATGTTTTATGATTATTATTTTGGGTCCTTAGCTAAATGCTCCATTGCTAAATGATTATGGTGTTAAGTTATACCGTAAGTGCTTTTTTACAAAAGTTACTTTGTGCTGTTATGGTGTCGACGTCGGAGCATCTTGACGACACCCACACCAATTTTGGTGTCTGTGTAGAAGTGCACGGAGACCCTCGCCCCCCTCTCATAGGGTGCTGTGCGAACTCATGTCCCCATGCTCCTGCTCCTATTGGAACGGTGGGTGTGTGGATGTTGGGCTGCATGGGTGCCCTCCCCATGCACCGCAGACTTATGTGCGCACGTGTTGCCCACCTCCCTAAAAGGTCTGTGATTGTCTTGTTGCAAGATATTAACTGCTTTTCTTCTCTTTTTTTTCATGCTTTTTTTGCTCTTCTTTTCTTTCTATCCTCACCCCCCCTCTTAACTTTGTCCTCCCTGCCTCAGGTCCAACTCTTACAAATACAATGGTCACGGATGCTTCCTGCTGGCCCCCATGGCTACGGTAAATCTAATATCTTTTAATGTACGGGGCCTACATGCGGGGAGACATTGTTTTTCTGCAGGAGACCCACCTCACACACACCACGTCTGTGAAGCTTCTTTCCCAACATTATCCATGTGGTATTATAGCCTATCAGATATACATAAGGCAAAAAGTGTGGCCATTGGGTTCCGTAGGGGTACTTCGTTCATGCTAGAAACCATGCTGTGTGATCCCTTTTGAGCGTTTTCTGTTCTTAGGAGGCAACCTGGGTAGTATGCCATGTACTTAAGCAACACTATATGCCCCCAACCGTGACTCAGCTCGCTTTATAGCATCCACCCTCAAAAAACTGAGAGACTTCATGCACGGGTGCGTTCTCCTAGCTGGAGACTTTAATACCCCACTGGAACCTGCCATGGACACATCTAAAGGCAGATCTAATATCTCTCATAAGCGTTTGTTGTTCATTCGCAAATGCTTGAAACCCAGCTGGTGGATATCTGGAGGATTATGCACCCGCGAACGAAAGATTACACCCACTTTTCTCAGGCTCATCATACCTATTCAAGAATTTTTTTTTTTTTCATTGACCATCATCACCTCTCACTTTCAATGAGTGCTCTTATTGAGTCTTCACCCTTATCTGACCACGCTCCAATCATACTCACACTAAAAGTCCCATCCCTGCCCCAAAGGACCACTAACTGGAAACTTAATGAAACTCTCATAGCTGAGGAAGTAGATAAAAAGCAAATGGGAGAAGACCTATCCCTTTATTTTAGTGAAAACACTCACCCTGACATCTCACCGGGTACATTGTGGGAAGCTCACAAGGCCCATATCCGAGGTAAGCTAATAGAACTGGGTACTAGGGAAAAAAAGGGAACGGACATTTCAACAATCTAAATTACTCAACGATATTAAAGATCTTGAGCAACAACACAAGGCTAGCCAATCCCAAGCGGTACTACAGGCCCTGACCTTGAAGAGGGAGGAACTGAAATCCCTCTTCCATACAGATCAGAAACAACAGGCTCGCATAGTGGCCCAATGTTTCTACGAATGGGGCAATAGACCGAGTAGACTACTGGCCCATTCTCTACAACAGAAGAAATCTGCTACCTTTATAGCAAAAATGAAAAACCCGACAGCTACCCTAGTACATGACACACCGGCCATAGCTAAAGAATTCCGTGTGTTCTACCAACATTTGTATCACGTTCAACATTCTGTAGCAGATCGGGACTCTAAAGCTAAGCTCATCAGGGACTACCTAGTGCAAGCTAACTTACCTAGAATATCGCCTGACATCCTAGCTACTTTGGAAGGAGAGCTCACCACCTCAGAGTTACATGTTGCCTTAAAAGCTATGGCTAATGGCAAAGCAACAGGTCCTGACGGATTCATTGTAGCATACTACCGATCCTTTTCAGTTATCCTGCTCCCCTGCTTGACTAGATAAGGTGACCTCTGATGGTGGTGCACTCTGACCTGAGACTATCCACGTGCATATTACTATTATCCCCAAACCCGGTAAGGACCCCAGCAACTGTGGAAGATATCGCCCTATTTCACTGTTGAACATCGACGCCAAACAATATGATAAAGCTATCGCAAATAGACTCCTCCCCTTGATCCCACAGTGGGTATCCAGTGACCAAACATGTTTTATTCCCGGCAGGGAGGCGAGGGACAACTCCCTTCGTACTCTATCCCTAATAGCTCATGCTCGTGGGTCTTCCCAGTCCACCCTATTATTATCAACGGATGCTGAAAAAGCATTTGATAGGGTGGACTGGGACTATCTCATGGCAATGTTATCCCATCTGGGTGTTGGATTCTCTCCTGTCTCAAATCTCGGCACTTTATAATTTTCCCACTGCTCAATTACGTGTAAATGGCACTCTCAGCGAACTCTTCACCCTGTATAATGGCACTCGCCAGGGTTGCCTCTCTCGCCCATTTTATTCGCCCTATCGTTAGAACCTTTCTTATCCATGGTGAGACATAACCCCTCCATTCATGGGATCACCATAGGACCAGCTGAACATAAGTATGCTGCATATGCAGACGATATCTTGTTCTACATACAACAACCCCTGATATCCCTTCCTAACAATATGTCGGAATTCCCCATGTTTTGTGCCATTTCTAATTTTAAAATTAACATGACAAAATCTGAAATCTTAAATATATCTGTCCCTGCCCAGACTGCAACCCTTTAGAAATGATCCTTCCCTTTTAGCTGGCAGATGAACAAGATGAAATATTTAGGTATTTACCTTACCCCGAATCCGAACGCCTTATTCCGTGCTAACTTTTTGCCCTTACTGAATACGATTAAGGTGGACTTGCAGAAATAGTCTCAGATAGCTCACTCATGGCTGGGGAGGATTGGAGTGGTAAAGATGAATATAGTACCCAGGTTGCTGTTCTTGTTCCAAATGGTTCCTTTCGGAATACCTGTAGGTTTCTTTACGATAATAAGATCGTTGATTGGTAAATATGTATGGAACAGAAGGTGACCCAGACATGCTAGGACCCTTCTTGTTAGACCTAAACGAGAAGGGGGCTTGGCCTTACCAGATTTTAAAAAGTATTTCTTGGCGATTGTGTTGAATAGAATCTCTGATTGGAAATACCATAAGGAATCTAAGCTTTGGGTAAACCTGGAAACTAAGCTCAGTGACTCTGACCTCTTCACACAAATTTGGATACCCAAGAAACATAGAACCCTGTCTCCCACTACATCGCCACTTACACACTCCACCCTTATGATATGGGATTCACTATGTAAGGCGAATAAATGGTTATACAATTCTCCTCTCTTGCCATTGACAGGCCATAACTACTTCCCAAAAAGAAAAATACTGCGCTATCCCTATAGTTATATTTGCATACAATTGTGTGGTGAAAAAATGAAAATAAAGACCAGAATGAACCTAAGAACTCAAAAAACAGCTGCAACCTCTAATGTGAGACAACCCCCACCTAAATAACCATGCAAATAATAGGCTGCGCTACCAGGGAATAAACGTGGTCATAATTGATAGAACCAACCAAGTGACATTCAAACATAAACAGAAAAAATTAATTAAAAAATTCAATATCAACAAAATTAAGATCACATTGGTAAAATGATGGTGACAAAGGGGTTCAATGATCGAAAGCAATTAGAGTGAGTCCATATGATCAGAAAAAAAAGTCCTTATGGATGCAAAAATTTGATAGATAGAAGGAGAGAGACACCCTTTCTTCCAGTGATATAGGCATGCAAAAAACACTGTCTCCCTAAGGAGCGTGGTGTTGCTGGGAGTTCCTCCACCTCAAATAAATGGGCCCCTTACCAGATCCAAAGATCTCCTGTCACAGAGATCTTAAACGCAAGTGGCTGTGTCCCCCAGCCACTGGGTCTCTGTTGCGGTATATGTCACAGGCCACCACTCCAGGGAATCAACCTAGTGTAGATGTTTCCGCTCCCAATCCACAGATAAGCAAGAAAAGAGAATACTCCATAGCGTGATACAGTATAAAACTCTTTAATTAGATAAAAGAATAACACTTACAGTGTGTGCAGTAAAAGATCGCTTAAAAATCGTAAAGTGCCGGCCGGCTTCAGCTGCTGCCCGTTCCTTCCGGGTTCAGCGTGGTGTGGTGGTGACGTCAGCACGCCGCTCCTCCCTACGCCGTTTCGACAGAGCTGTCGTCTTCCTGGGAAGACGACAGCTCTGTCGAAACGGCGTAGGGAGGAGCGGCGTGCTGACGTCACCACCACACCACGCTGAACCCGGAAGGAACGGGCAGCAGCTGAAGCCGGCCGGCACTTTACGATTTTTAAGCGATCTTTTACTGCACACACTGTAAGTGTTATTCTTTTATCTAATTAAAGAGTTTTATACTGTATCACGCTATGGAGTATTCTTTTTTCTTGCTTATCTGTGGATTGGGAGCGGAAACATCTACACTAGGTTGATTCCCTGGAGTGGTGGCCTGTGACATATACCGCAACAGAGACCCAGTGGCTGGGGGACACAGCCACTTGCGTTTAAGATCTCTGTGACAGGAGATCTTTGGATCTGGTAAGGGGCCCATTTATTTGAGGTGGAGGAACTCCCAGCAACACCACGCTCCTTAGGGAGACAGTGTTTTTTGCATGCCTATATCACTGGAAGAAAGGGTGTCTCTCTCCTTCTATCTATCAAATTTTTACATCCATATGGACTCACTCTAATTGCTTTCGATCATTGAACCCCTTTGTCACCATCATTTTACCAATGTGATCTTAATTTTGTTGATATTGAATTTTTTAATTAATTTTTTCTGTTTGTTTGAATGTCACTTGGTTGGTTCTATCAATTATGACCACGTTTATTCCCTGGTAGCGCAGCCTATTATTTGCATCATAACTACTTCCCACCTGGGAACATAGACCCCAAAACTCATGCCTGGAATCTAGGGGTTTCGGCTCAACTTCATCAAGTAACCACCCCAACGGGTATTATCCCTCTGACCACAATAACTAATAGCTTGTAGTTACACCCATGGACCAGTGGAGGTACCGCCAGCTAGTGGCCTTTGTTCATTCTCTCCCAAAACCCCTTAGGTCCATTTCCGAATTAACACCAATTGAAGCAGCTTTTTCAGAACACCAACCAGTGGATAAGCCTGTCTCTCACTTCTATCAAGCATTGCAAACGTTAACTTCCACAAGAGATCCTACTTTCCTAAACAACTGAGAAAAAGACCTTCACAAAGAGCTGTCAACAGTTCAAAGAGGTGCTATTCTCGTAATGTCTCATACCTCTTTCGCGGCTTCCAAAATGGCAGAGGTGAATTATAAATTGCTGATGAGATGGCACTACTCTCCTGTAGTACTCCAAAAACACCTCTCCCACATCTCACCCCTGTGTTGGCGGGGCTGTGGTGATCGAGCAACGCATGCGCATATCTGGTGGTTTTGCCCACTGATATGGCCGTTCTGGCTGACCATTCTTTTTTGGATCAAAGAGATTCAAGGATTTGAGGTCCCCAATGACCCGTAGATTGTATTATTACACTGCACAGGTAAACCAGTGGGTACATATAAGAAATCTATAACACCACACCTCCTCAACGCTGCAAAAGCACTTATCCCCCGGTATTGGAAACAAAAGACCATACCCACTCTAAGCCAATGGCTAGTGGAAGTTGACCGTACATATTAAATGGAAGATCTTACTCTCTCCCTTAGAAATAAATCTGTCCTAGCAAAAAAAATATGGTCCTGCTGGTTTGCCTTTAAATACACAGCTGCATACGCTGAAATTATGTCTCAATCTAAGTAAAATGTCTCTGTCTGTTTATACTGCATAAAGGAGCTTGGACCAAGGCAGGTTTACCTACCTCCCCCCCCTACTTTTCCCCCTTTTTTATTCTCTAGTCTTTCTCTTCTGTTTCCTCTCACTTATAATTTGGTATCTCTGGGTACTATGATTAAGTAAGTGTAGTTTACAGAGTAGACAGTGGTGATCATAACCAGTGTATAATAGTGAAAAGGTTTCTGATATTAATCAATTAGTAAGTCTTGAGTGTATTGTACCTCAGCAAACGTCACAGAGAATAGCTGATTATTCAAGTGAATATATGTCACTACTCATGTGGTTAACTGTTTTACATAATATGAGGTTCAATCGTCAACATGCTTGAATCCTCTGTACTGTATATTGCATATTGTGCCTTACACGTAATATTTTCTAATAAAAAAAATAATTAAAAAAAAACAAACAAATGTTACAGGGGTGATAACCCTTCCCTATGTTTTCCAAAAAGCTTAAAAATAGATTTTTTTGGCTGGAGCTAAAATGTACCAGTTCAAAATTACAAACAGATTCTACTTAACAACAAACCTACAGTCCCTGTCTTGTTTGCACCGCCTGTATACTGCTGCTCAGAGTATATAGGGCCTGGGGGCCCCACGCCTTTCCTTTTTTTTTATTTGGGTGCGGAGCTCCCCTTAATATCCATACAAGACCCAAAGGGCCTGGTAATGGACTTGGGGGGGGGGGGGGGGTACCCATGCCGTTTGTCCCACTGATTTTCATCCATATTGCAGGGACCCAACATTATATTAAAGCCGCAAGCAGTTTTAAATTACTTTACAAATGTCATTTTGTGCAGGCACTGTTCTAAGCATGGGAAACACACTTTTTTTTTTCACTTTAAGCATCATTAAAATCACTGTTCCCGAAAACTTTTTTTTGCATTGATATATGTCCCCTGGGGCAGGACCCGGGTCCCCAAACCCTTTTTAGGACAATAACTTGCATATTAGCCTTTAAAATTAGCACTTTTGATTTCGAACTTTCGAGTCGCATAGACTTTAATGGGGTTCTAAAGTTCGCGCAAACTTTCGGTCCGTTCGCAGGTTCTGGTGCGAACCGAACCGGGGGGTGTTCGGCTCATCCCTATATCTGACTATTATATTTCCTTGGGCACCTTAAAAATCCCATTCCCTTTCTTTTGCCAATATATGTATTCATAGGTGCCCTTTGACTATCCAACTTCCAGCAATTTACAATATTTTCCAAGTATAGGTGGCAAACACCATTTTTTCTTCCTGGTCGTTTGAAACTCAAACAAAATTTGTCTAATCATAGAATTTAATTGTATATTTTTGTTTTATTACTGGTATTTCTGTGTATAACCACTTAAGGACTAGCCTCGTTTTGGATTTTAGGTGTTTTACATGTTTAAAACAGTTTTTTTTTGCTAGAAAATTACTTAGAACCCCCAAACATTATATATTGTTTTTTTTCTAATACCCTAGAGAATAAAATGGCGGTCATTGCAATACTTTTTTTTGCACCGTATTTGCGTAGATGTCTTGTAAGCACACTTTTTTTTTGGAAAAAATTCACTTTTTTGAATAAAAAAATAAGACAAAATTAAAGTTAGCCCATTTTTTTTATATTGTGAAATATAATGTTACGCCAAGTAAATTGATACCCAACTTGTCACACTTTAAAAATTGCGCCCGCTCGTGGAATGGCGTCAAACTTTTACCCTTAAAAATCTCCATAGGCGACGTTTAAAAAATTCTACAGGTTGCATGTTTTGCGCTACTGAGGAGGCCTAGGGCTAGATTTATTGCTCTCGCTCTACCGGTCGTGGCAATACCTCATATGTGTGGTTTGACCACCATTTTCATATGCGGGCGCTACTCACGTATGCGTTCGCTTCTGCGCGCAAGCTCGTCGGGACAGGACACTTTTTAACATTTTTTTTTTTTCTTATTTAATTTATTACATTTATTTTTGCACTGTTTTTTTTTATTGTTGTGTGTTTGTTTTTTTTGTTTTTTTGTTTTTTTTTAAATTTGGATCACTTTTATTCCTGTTACAAGGAATGTAAACATCCCTTGTAATAGAAAAAAACATGCCAGGTACTCTTAAATATGAGATCTGGGGTCAAAAAGTCCTCAGATCTCATATTTGGACTAAAATGCAAAAAAAAAAAAAAAGTTGTTTGAAAAGACATAAAAAAAATATGCCTTTAAGAAAAGTGGGCAGAGCTGACGTAATGACGTTGCTTCAGCTGTCCAATGGTATGGAGACAGGTGGCGGCCATCTTAGCCTCACTGGTCTCCATACCCAGGCACAGAAAGGTCCCGATCGCCTCCACCGCTACCGACGGCTCCGGTAAGCGGCGGAGGGGGCGGGGGAGTGGCGGGAGGGGGGTGGCACCTCTCCCGCCGCCGATAACGGTGATCTTGCTGTGAACCTGCCGCAGAGACCACCATTATCATTCACAGAACCGGCTCCTGTAAAGTGGCAGCAGCTGCTGCCGTTACCGAGACATCCCTCTTCAAAGTGCTGACGTATATGTACAGGAGGCGGTCGGTAAGTGGATAAGAATGGCCAATTATTGGGGGGAAGCATTTGATGGACTAATGAATCACATGCACAAAGTTTAAGGTGCTTCATTTGGAGGTATAACATTGGATCACTTTTTTATCAGTTTGAAGAGACTATTGGAGAAAAAATCCTGCCTTTTTGGAATAAAATATATTTCCAAAAATACATTGAGGACAAAACTGTTCCTTGAGGATTGCGTATCCATATTTTTCTTAATCTGAATAAAGTAGAAAACTATTTTAAAAGTGAATGGGAATTAAATCTCCAATTATGTTACTTCAAAATGATGGAGTCACTCTGTCTCCAATATCAGAGATATTAAAAATATTGACATTGAAATTGAAAAAAGATATGCCGACAATAGTAAGCTAATAGCTGACACTACATTTATTGACAAGGAAAGTGATCTGAGTTAACACTTGGAAACTTTTGTTGCAGACATACTTAAAACAAAGGATGAAAAATGTTATCTCGATAAGATAGCTTACGATCTAAATCAGGCATATAGATGGTTATATGATAATAAAAGGCACAGGAATAAAACAAATCCACATAATAATAATCCCGGTGACTCTGATGGATCATCTGTTGCTTCCTCATTTCAGGCGCAACAACAACCACAAAAAATAGGACTGCAAAAACTAAAAGAAGGATCAGGTCCTCAAACATCCATATCTAAGCGCACCTCACACAATGATCGTAATCGACAGTTTCATCACTCTCACTCACTTGCACGTTCTACCACTCCTGTTTATGCAGAGTCTATTTCTCCTTCTTTCTCTATTTCTCATTCTTCTCTTTCACAAAATGTGTCTGCTTCCAAGGTAAGCTCAGGTGCATTAAACACTCTTGTCCATTACCCCCTTTGGGGGATGTGCACACAGCACCGATTTTTGTTTCACAGCCCACCCAAGATCCCAAAAAGATGTTCAACACACAACCATCCACACCCACAGTGAGAGACAGGTTCCAAGTAATCAGTCTGTCTTTTCACTCTTTATCACAGGACCAGATCAAGGCGTTAAGCCTGGGTCTTACGTTCTGTCCGACCCAAAAAGCTGATAGTTTTGAGGTAGTAAAAGGTGTTCAATTATTTGCCAGAAAATTGATGTACAAAACAATTTTTGATAAAAATGACTTATCGTCTAGGTCAAGATTCCCATTCAATGCTCTTGGGAGGGATCTTACCCTAAATGAAATTAAAGCCACTGAGGAATTGATGGAATTATAGGAGGAAAGCAATACCATGGATGATTCATTTGAAAGTGACCAATGTGATGGTCCTTCTGTTTCTAATCCATCAGCTGTAGAAAAAATGTTTTCCACCCCCCCAATTGTATAAGCCCAAGTCCTGCTTGTTACCAGTTCTTCAAGGGAAACCCAATCTTTGTGCCTTTACTCAACAAGTTACGAAAGAACTCCAATCCATTAATTGGAATAGAAATAATAAATCATCAAATCTCAGTCCAGGCCAACAAAAAGCTTTGATCACCCTTAAGAAAAATCACATAACATAATCATTAAGCCTTCAGACAAAGGCAGGAATTTAGTGGTTATGGATGTAACAAAATACCAGAAAATGGTAATGGATATTTAAAAAAAAGCCACTGGTATATCACTATACCGGGCTTTCAGGTTGAGCGGATTAAAACAAACTATGCCAATTTAATTGCTCAGGCCTTTTCCAAAGACATCATTGACAGAAAAACATGGGAGTTTCTTTCAGTAAAGGCTCCTAGAATGCCCACCCTGTATGATATTACATATCGAGGTTGTTTAGCAGAGTCAGCCAGCTAACTGATCGATGATTACCTGCGGCCCCATGTGGTGGCTCTTAGCTCCCACATCCAGGACACTGCAGATCTATTGAGGGCTCTCGATGGAATAGTTGTGCCTGAGGGGGCTTGGTTGATGGCCATTGACATGAAGGCCATCTACAACTCGATCCCCCATGATTTGGAGGTTTGGGTTGTGGAGAACTTCATTTCAGAGAGGGGCAGTAGAGCTACCACCTACAATGAGTTAATTTTGGGCTAATTGTATTTCATTTTGACTAACAATATCTTTTTGTTTGATCGCTCCCACTACCTCCAGGTGCAGGGTGTTGCAATGGGGACACGTTGTGCCCCCTCCTATGCAAACCTGTACCTGGGGGGTTGGGACCGATACATATTTTTATGTAAGAAATTGCAAGAGAGCCTGAGCAGGGCATTAATTTGGTGCAGATTTATCAATTATATTTTTTAATATGGACTGGGTCTAGGGTGGAATTAGTTTCTTTCTTGGAATCTTTAAAATCAAATGAATTTAATCCTAAATTTATGATGAACTATGACCAAAAGACTATTTTTTGGATATTCTGATTATTATCAATGAGGATGGAAGTTTAGGTTCTTCTCTATACCGTAAGCCCTCTGCGGGCAACACGATTTTACATTCCACCAGCTCCCATCCTAGGTCTCTTGTCTCAAGCATACCTTATATCCAGTATCTCATGCTAAAAAGGAATTGCAGTCGTCAGGAAGACCGAGATTAAAGCCAAGTCCCTATAAGACCGTCTCCTACTGAGAGGCTATAACCAGTCGTGCCTTAAAAAGCCTTATCTTAAGGCAAATCAGAAGGAAAGAGATACCTTGATTTTTGCCAAAAAAAGTTCAAATTCCAGACCAAAAGGTTTGGTTGATAACTAGATTTTCTGGACAGCATCTTAAGGTACGTGATGTCATTCAAAAGTATTGGCATCTATTGGTGGCTGACGATGTTGTCTCAAAGTATGAGAGTCCATATCCCCAAATCACTTATAAGGGATCCCACTCAATCAGAGATCATCTTGTACATAGTCATTTAACAACTACAAATACTGTGTGTAATAAACTGCAAAGGTGCTCAAAAAAAGATATAGTTGAAAGAGGCAATGTTCAAAGGTCAAAATATATCCAATCCTAGGCAGTATAAAAACGTATCGCATGCCCTGCGATATATTCAGATAAAAACAATAAAAGTGTATCAATAAGACAATAAAAGTATATCAACACTCAAATGATTCTTCATAGAACAGTGATAGAGAATATATCCATATGGTGTACAAATGAAGTGAAAAAACAGTGCTCAAAAGTAGGTACACTAAAATTGCAATAAATCCTGAAGGAATAGGCAAAATCCTAAATGGCATATAGAAGCATACAGGTATATGCTGCAAATGTTCTTATAGGTGAAAGCAAAAAAGGTAAGTAGTGTCCATATTAGGTGAAAAGTAGGTAAGTGGCTGTATATTTAGCAGTGTCAGCATAAAATGACAAAGTGCTGGTGCTGGTGTCAATCCTCTGGCATAAAGTGCTGATGATAGGTGGCTTCCTGGTTCCTGTGCAGAGTAATGTATAGATGTACCCTTACCTTACCGCTGAAGGTAACAGCATGTGGGTATATCTCAATGTGTTTCTTGGCAGCCTCCCAGTATGGCACATCCGGCTCCACTGGTATGTGTCTCTAGTTTGGAATTAAAGTCCCCCTATTGTCCCTGGTGAGTCCGCATCCAATGAACCTCGCAATGGGGCATGGTGGGATGTACAGAGGGATGCACAATAGTGTAGTATTTCCAAATGTTTATTGACAAAACAATAAAAGTAAAATCAAGGTACTCACAATAAGAAGTATCAAATAGGGATGAGGTTCGAGTCAAACTCATGTTCGACTCGAACATTGGCTGTTCGCAAGTTCGCCGAACAGCGAACAATTTGGGGTGTTCGCGGCAAATTCGAATGCCGCGGAACACCCTTTAAAAAGTCTATGGGAGAAATCAAAAGTGCTAATTTTAAAGACTTATATGCAAGTTATTGTCATAAAAAGTGTTTGGGGACCCGGGTCCTGCCCCAGGGGACATGGATCAATGCAAAAAAAAAGTTTTAAAAATGGCCGTTTTTTTCAGGAGCAGTGATTTTTTTTTACATTTTTGACAGTTTTTTAGTGAAATGGTAGGAGTAAGTACCCCCTTACCATTTCACACAGGGGGGGCCGGGATCTGGGGGTCCCCTTGTTAAAGGGGGCTTCCAGATTCCGATAAGCCCCCCGCCCGCAGATGCCCACAACCACCGGCCAGGGTTGTGGGGATAAGGCCCTTGTCGTCATCAACATGGGGACAAGGTGTTTTGGGGGGCTACCCCAAAGCACCCTCCCAATGATGAGGGCATGTGGCCTGGTACGGTTCAGAAGGGGGGCCACACTCTTGTCCCCCCCTCTTTTCCTGCGGCCTGCCAGGTTGCGTGCTCGGATAAGGGTCTGGTATGGAATTTAGGGGGAACCCACGTCATGTTTTTTTTAATTTTGGTTCGGGGTTCCCCTGTGGGGAATTCCCATGCCGTTTTTATCAATGAACTTCTATGTGTATTGTTGGGAATGCAATAGCCGCGAGTAGTTTTAAATGTGTTTTTTTCCTTCGAAATGTCATTTTGCTGTCAGACTGTTCTAAACACGGGAAACATGCGCCCCTTTACAGGCATACTATAGACACCCCACAGGTACAAAATTTAAAGGGATATTACACTTTTATTGTTTGACTTTAAGCATTATTAAAATCACTGCTCCTGAAAAAACGGCCGTTTTTAAAACTTTTTTTTGCATTGATCCATGTCCCCTGGGGCAGGACCCAGGTCCCCAAACACTTTTTATGACAATAATTTGCATATAAGCCTTTAAAATTAGCACTTTTGATTATTCATGTTTGTGTCCCATGGACTTTAACGGTGTTCGCACGTTCGAGCGAACTTTTTTCCTGTTCGCATGTTCTGGTGCGAACCAAACAGGGGGGTGTTCGGCTCATCCCTAGTATCAAACAGGCATATAACAAATGTCCTCCGTCTGCCCCCTAAACTGAGCATTTCACGCGTACCTTCATGTCTCTCCCCTTTTTCTTGAGGAGAGGTATTTATTTATTTTTGATTTATTTACCATCATGATTATCTTGTTTTGTAGGCCTGGGATGCTTTTTCCCTGTTTGGCCACCAGATGGCAATATTTGACCTAATCTAGTTATTTGTAAGCACATTGATATGGAGATAGGTGATCACACGGATGCCCAGGGTGTCACCTCTACTAACCATGTAGGGGGAATTCTCCAGCATGTGTTTGTGGGGCTGGCACCTCTGGCCATTAGCGCGTGCTCCCGTGAGTAGATACTCACCTGTTAGTCCTATTATATGGGGTTATGGGCATGGGGTTGGTGACCATTGGCTCTCTTAGCCAGAAGCCGCACCTTGTCATGGGCAGATTTTACACCATGGCGCCGTATGATCATCACGCCTACGCATGATGTCATTTCCAGCGCTGCTTGCGCATGCGCGGTGGCATTTTTTGGCGTCCGTGCTTCCTTTTATGTCCCCTCCACCATTGGATGCCAGACATGGCAACAGTGAGATCTGGAGTCAAGTGGTATGTGATGCTTCAAGTTTCTAAAGGTAAAGACATCTGGATGGCAGTGGGGATTTTTATATTGGAAGACAGCAATGTGGTCGGAATGTTTTTTTTTCTCCTGTTTGTTGGTTATTGATTAGGATATGTGAATGTTTGGAAGTTTCTTCTGGGAAAGTCTACCTTCAAATTTGTCAACCAACTGGCAGCACCATTCGTTAAGATATTTTCCACCACTGACTGATTAGTTTGAAAATCCGTACTGTGAGGTTAGAATATGTTTATTCTCCCTTGGTCATTTTATGCTTTGCATTGATTGTTAGCCTGAGCTAACAATGTATCCCTTTTCAGACAAAATTCTACTTCTTGGGGCCTGTATGTCCTTCCCTGTGGTACACCAGATTTCTCCACATCTTTCAATGTCCTTCAGACATCAGGGTCGTGACCTTTCTAGATAGGACACGTTTTACAGTTCAGGTGGGGACACACGGGGGCATTCTTTGGTCCAATGCATTTGCGAGAAAATTGCATTTTGTTTTGATATTTTTAAATTTGTCTTCATTAGTAAATATGGATTTTCTAATATATTGTTTTTCACCTATAGTGACCATATTATGCAGTACTCATTGGAAGCCTCCTGAGAAAGGCATTGCATGGTGAAACATGTAGAGCTAAAAGTTACTGCTAGTTACTCATGACATGGTTATTGTATGAGGACACTTGTGATGTTTGATATTTTGTATTAATACATTTGATATTTTTATATCTCTGACTATTATATTTTCTTGGGCACCTTAAAAATCCAATTTCCTTTCTTTTGCCAATAGCTGCAGAAGTTGTCAACCTCTCATAGATTTTGGCAGGCTGCCTGCAGCAGGGCTGAATGGTGCACCTGTTTATTCTTGGCTAATAATATACTGTAATGTGCACCTTCAGCCATTTGCTGTGAACTTTGGGGATAAACAAAGGAAAATTTTATTTCATATTTTATTTTGTATTCTATAAAACACATTAAGTTTTTAAATTGTGGATTAATTAGACTCTTTAGGTTGCATATGCACAGATATTTCTGCAGTCATGTTGCATGGATGGCATCCCATTAATGTTCAAATTATTTTTCTGGCAGGGAAACAGCACACTGTATAGGCAGCCATGGACTGACTGTGAATCAAACTTCGTAAACAGCAACATGGGCATCCATACCTTACCGCACTACCTTCTGACCACAAACGCATATGAATACTAAGCTAATTGGTTGTTTAGGAATGATAAAAAAAAAAAAAAACTTGCTAAGTTCTCATTACAGCTTATGTAATAACCTTAATATAAACCCATAACTTAATTTTTGGTTTTACTTTATATATTTTCTTTCTTATGAGAATTTCTATTGTATATGTATGTATATCAGGATATACACTGTGTTTGTATATATGAAGTCTGCTTTTTAGATTTTATAAAAAAATTTTTATGGGGATTTAGGACAGTATGAGGACTTTGTGAGGGGGGGCAGTGGACAAATATAACTGTCTAATGGTGGAGTAGGTCTATGCATATGCGCATCAATGTGCAATCTTTTTGCCCTGCCCATCATTCCATTTCTCTGCAGTGACCTGTATATCTGAACAATAACCGCTTAATCACCATTATGCCACTGTATGTGACATGTAGGTTAACCCCTTTACCTCATCTTTCCTCTGTGTATAGCCTGTACATTTATTGTATCTAGTGCAGCATTACCAAGCTTGGTGTTCTAATTTTCTCAATACCAGCATGTTTCTTTGTTTCCAAGAGGTTATGAAAAACTACCAAAAAAAGACACATCTGTCTTAAAAAAAATTATATAAAATTCACTTTACAATGTTGCATAAATAAGTAATTGTCACTACTACTATCACTGCTCTTGAAATTAAAAAATGACCTGGTAATGGGATATTACAGGCTAGTACTGAAGCGGTTAACTTTATTGGTGCATTTTTGCTTGGAGCCTTTATCAATCCTCTAAAATGTTTTCATAAGTATTATTTGTATTAGCATAAAACCATTTTAGATATAAGTTATACAAATTGCTATATATTCTTGGTCTTGAAAATGATAGAGTATGGCAACATTTATAATTAATGTCTATTATAGTAAATTTAGCAGTGTGTTCAGTATTCAACATAACACTTTAATAGCTGTTTTATTTGATTTTTACCACCCTTGTATTGATTATGATATTATGGATCACATGTTGACAGTCCCTGTGGCATATGTAAAAATACAGGGGGATTGGGAGATATATAAGGTGTTTATTCTGATTTGATTTCCTTTATGTGGAAGTGCTATCAATATACGAGATATGCTTTTAGAGACATATTTAATTGTTTAGGATAAAATAAATGAAATGTTTTTATCAGTATAGTGTACCTGTGTGTTCCTTCCTGAGAGCATGAGAGCTTTAGAAGTCAGATACTCTTTTTTTCTTTCTGCTTTCAGTGGGTAGTCTAATACATATAACTTTCCAAACATGAATGTTCTGCATTTCCATAATCGCCCAATATATTCAAACCTCCACTTTAAAATGTCTGCTGGATATTTTAAAGCATTTGTAAATTATAGGATACTTACAGTAATTATAGGATACTGTACAGTAAAACCTTGGATTGTGAGCATAATTCTTTCTGGAAAAATGCTTGTAATCCAAAGCATTCGTATATCAAAGCAAATTTCCCCCCATTGGAAATAATGGAAACTCAAATTATACATTCCACAATAATTTATTCATAAATTCTTCGGGTTATAGTCCATGTAAAAATATTATAGCAACGTGATAGGTTGTGTGTATCAAAAAATATGTTTAAAAAAACAGTCTTTTAAACATTAGCAGTGCTTAAGAAGTTCATATGTGAAATAAAATACAAGTAAAGATGAAAAGTTCCACCTGTGTCTTAATTGTGTACAGCAGGGTGTGGGGTGGTAGCTGATCCATTTATAAAGAATGTTCAACACCAACTCTCTGGTGATCAAAATCCCATCAAATCCTTCACTACATTTATGGGAATATGAATATAGGTAATTCACTTACCAGAAGGTGATGGGTTAACAGCGTGCCTTTCACTGGTTTAATATTGACGGACTTGGTTCACTCAAATAGGACTGGATCTATGAATGGATATTTGGATAGCTGTCAGCGCACTCTGCATACTTCCACCTAAATTAAGCTCATAACGAGAGAGCAAGAAATAGAAGTGCCCATAGTGTAATCCAGTAGATTAAAATACTTTTATTTAAAAAACAAAGTGATCCCATATAGATGTACACTTACAATGTATCAAAATAATATAAGCATGTATCATAGATCGTTGAGTCCCGATATACCTTATTACCGCTGAGAGCGGTATTCACGGGTAAGGTATCACAGAAGATCAATGGCGTGGGTAGCTGTATGGTCATGCCCTTGTTAGGTTGTGATACAACAGGTTGTCCCAAACAGGGGGGGACCAAAAAAGAAAAGCGGGGCTCAGGGGAAGGCACACTCAGTATGTAGTCAATATAAAATGCGTATTTATTGGTACAAAATAGATATACATGAAGATATGTGCACAAGCATGATCAAAAAGAGTATAATAATACTGCCCTCATAAAATTGATCAAAAAACTGTTTTGATCAAGTACAAACCAAACACAGACTAGGGAAACATAAAACATGTATGGGTAGACAGAAACAAGACAAATGCGTCCGGACGTCTTGGCTATTGATGTCTACACAAACCACCTAGAAGGAATTTATGCAGCAATTGCTGAATACGGTTTGTGGTGCAGGCATCAATTCCCCCGGGGGAGGGGCGGCTCAGAATGGGGGGTATAGGGTAGTAGGGGGAGGGCGGAGGGGAGAGGGAGAGTGCACAGGGGGAAGGGGAGGGGAGGGGGGGAGGAAAAGGGAGGGATGGGGAACCTGGAGGGAGATGATCAGCCGTGGGGTGGGGTGCTGATGTGAGGTCTGTGGTCAGACTTCAATGTGTCCTGTAGGTAGGAATTAGGTGTTGGTCATATGGTACAGCTGTGGGATCACTGTTCCCAGGTTCCGGAGTAATTGGTTGCAACGTGTACAGTCTCCAGTGCGGGTAGACTCTATGCAAGAAATACTATGGTAAAGTCAGTTGGTGACAGGTATAGGTAAAGAAACAAGGAAGGTTGCCTGGTACATTACCGCTTCCGGGTCCCGTTCAGGACTACTGAGGTACTTCCGGGTGGTAGTGGCTCCAATAGGTTGTGTAACCATAAAATGTCCATCCACAAATGGCAGCCTCCACAAGCAAAAATGACAAGCAAAATCCATCAGGAGCTACAGATTATAAAAGAAAAGAGGCGCCTCTAAGTGTAGCAATATGGTTACATTTAAAGGTACAACTTTTAGCAACTCACATGGTTGATGACTAAAACGGGCACATCAAAGTATGAAGGCATCTGGGGTAAAGCTGTCCACATAGACCTTCCTCCGCACTGCCATCAATTTCATCCCTTCCATGCTGCGCTCCACACCTCGCTTTCAGATTGCTTTACTGCAGTGTATTCTTCCCAGTCACGATTGGAGACTGACAGCAGTGAGGGCCAGCTAGCAGAGGATGGTGTATGTGGAATATGGACAGCTTTACCCTAGATGCCTGCATACTTAGATGTGCCTCTTTTAAATCATCAGGATCAGCTGCAAAAAGCAAATAAAAGTAAGCACACTTTTTGTGGGCACAGTTAGAAGTGGCCATGAAAGAATGCATCACACATCACTGGAATAATGGCTTCTCAGTCTCTACAAAAATGATAATATATGAAGCCAAACGCATTGTTGTAGAGAAAGGCATTCAGGATTTTACTGGATCACCATCGTGGTGCTACAGATTTAAGTTCAAAATGTTTATTGGGTTTTAACAAACATGACAACATAAGCAATACAAAACAGTGCCGAGCTTATCATCGGACCTTACGGTCTCGTAACATAAGATGTAAAACAGAAACGAATATATGAATATGAATAAACATAAGAACAGTTTCGCATCATAAAAGGGTCGGTAACTATCACTTCTAGTGGTGTGACTTAGGCTATCAGGCAGCCCTGTTTCAAGTGGTTACAATTTACAGAGTTCAGTTTACCTAGGTGATTGGAAGCTCGAGTTTTGCCACTCAGTAACAAGGCCCCTGGATGTGATTGATTCCGGGGATTTCTAGAGGGTATCAGCCACTCCGCTTGGGAGGTTCCCAGCATCCCACCCCTTTGGGAACGCTATGTGGAAGTGCCCATCCCTCCCCCTGTCAAGCTTTAGCCTACAGGCTAGTGTAGCTAGTGTGCCACGGCCTGTAATTTGAGGTGTTTCCGACCCAGTGGGAGAACAAGATTTTCAGCAGCAGAGGTAACCCTTACCTGACAGCTTGCCTAGGTCTGGTTCTGCTTCATTCATATGAGTTGCAAGATGCCCTGCTTAAGCAGGCAGGAGAGTGGGATCAGAGTGTCCCAGACAGAGAAGTGAAGGGAAAATGTGAGAGAAGAGAGAGTAAAGCGTAGGATTCATAGGGGTCCAGGTTCGTATAGTGCTCTGGGTGGAATGCCAGGGCAAATAGAAATGTTACAATAGGAGGCCCAGGGTTCCCATATGGCATTGAACTTCCCTATTTTATTGTGAAGTTTTTCTACTATGTTTTCCTGTGCCATTACCCAAGATACTTTCCTCTTGAACAACCGGAAGGAAACTGTGGGGGTTTTCCATGCCCTTGCAAGCTTTATCTTGGCTCCTAGTAAGATATAGAAAGTTGGTGCTTGGAAATGTTTGTGTAATCCAGGAAAGGGGTGGTTCAGGAGTGCTACGGTGGGGTCAGGAGTGACTGACGTTTGTTTTTGTCCTAATGGTGTGGAAAACTTTTTTCCAATAAGATCTAATGCGGGGACAGGTCCACCAGATGTGGAACATTGTGCCCTCCAGATCACATCCCCTAAAGCATAAAGGAGAGACCCCTGGATATATCATTGCCAGTCTAGAGAGATCATAGTACCACCTAATCAGAATTTTGAGACTGGCTTCTATCAAGGTTGTGCTACAGATTTATGAGGCAATGTGACCTTATGCGCACCAAAACTAGAAAAGCTCAAAAAATGCCAAAAGAATATTAATCTAAGATTCTGTCTTTTCATAAATTTGTGATTGATGCTAGGAAGAAATGGTTTTGAAAATGGCAAGATTGGGAATATGTATGAAGTTCCGTTAACGTTTGATGTGCCATGTAATAGGACTGTTGATCTGAAAGGTGCCAAAACCATAACAGTGAAAACCTCAGGACATGAGAAAACACATTACACGGTTGTGTTGTCCTGCTGTGCAGACGGCACCAAATTGCCGCCCATGCTAATTTTCAAAAGGAAAACATTTCCAAAAGAAGTGATTCCACGAGGAGTTGTTGTACATGTTCATGACAAAGGATGGATGGACGAAAATGGAAGGAGAGTATGGGTTGAAAAAGTGTGGTCCAATCGTTCTGCAGGGCTTCTGAAAAAACTACCTTATTAGTGCTTGGCCAGTTTAAAGAACATATTAGCGAAACAAAAAAGTGCTTTAAAGAAGTGAAGACTCATCTAGTTGTAATTCCTGGGGGTCTTACCAGTCATTTGCAACCTCTCGACGTTTTCATCAACAAACAATTTAAAGTCTTTATGCGAAAAGAGTGGAACAAATGGATGGCTGCTGGTAATCATGATCTGACACCTACTGGACAAATTAAGAGGCCCACTATCACTCAAGTTTGTGAATGAGTGAAAATATCATGGCACTCAGTGAAGGAGGAAATCATTGTACAGTCGTTCAAAAAATGTGACATTAGCAATGCCTTAGATGGAACTGATGATTGTATTGTATATGAAGATAGCGAACAAAGTGATGTCAGTGATTGTGATTAATTGGGCTTCAAAAAATTCTGACACTAGCGATGATGAATTCTTGGGGTTCCCAGAAAACTAAAAGAGTACTCGAACCTTAAAGTTTCTCCTCATTTGTTAATGACAGTGATGATGGTCCTTAATGCCATTGTTGACTGCTGTTCACTTTACATGGTTGAAATATTATTCTGTTATATTTTATTAAATATTTTAGTACACCATTTTGGTTCACAATTTTTTTTTTCTTCTCATTTTCCTCCTCTAAAACCTAGGTGTGTCTTATGGTCAGATGCGTCTTATGGTCCGAAAAATACGGTACCCTATTTGTTATCCATCAAGACATCAAAAGAATTAATTGAGTGTAAAGTTGGGTGCCCCACACACTCTGTGCCCACTGGATGAATTCTTTTGATGTCTTGATGGATAATGAATAACGTACTTCATACCATATTGGTGCTGGACTTTCACTTTTCTCATAGCTTTTTACAGTATGTACAGTGTTGTCCTGGCATGGATCAAGCACTTTTATCCAACAACTAAACAAAAATTGAGGGTTTGCAGCATCATAAGCCTTTTTTTCTATGCATGTTGCATACCAGGCCAATTCCTGTTGAAGGTAAAAATCACCGTAGAAAGCAACACATATTCAAATTTGCCATTTCGGCTATAAAGTACCTGGAGTCACTTATTTCAGCCAAAGACATAAATTATAGCATATTCTTGTACCCAGTCAATTCTTGATAGCCTAAAGGGGAATTCTACTCTACTCTAAAATCTACTCTTCCAATTCCCAGCGTAAGTAGAAAATAGACCTTGGATCAGAAGCTCAAATTGTGGCAGCCAGCAGAGCCACAAGACTCCCCAAGGTGGCTTGAAATAGTACTCTTCAAACAAGAGGCAGCTACATGGCTCCCCATAGGCTGCCTATGCTCCCTGTACATGGACCCAATGGCCAGCCCTAGAAGTCTACAGAGCTGTAAGTAGAAATACAGATATGTAATTAGAAGTTTTGGCAAACCTTCAGGGTTCTGATATTGTTTACAAGGATTTTCTTGGGCTGGGTGAATGAAATACTTAGCAAGTGTAACAATTGATCAATTAGAAAGTAATTCCGTTACAGCACACCACTATGCAGTAAGGGAGATTTTTTTATTCCAATCTGCAAAAGCATAAAACTCCAATCAAATCATTTTGTGCAACCACTTCCTCAAGGTATATGGGGTATGCTTCCCATACCAGTTCTACAGTAAACTATAAAGACACCATTAACAAAAAAATACCAAAAGCAAAGTAAGTATTTTTCCAGTTCATAATTGAACTCTCATATCAGGTATATTAACCACTTGAATATTAGCCTCTTTCTGTTCCTTCATTACAAGGCCATTTTTCAGTTTTCAGTGCTGTGATAGTTTTCTTAAAAATTTTTCCATCATGGAACAAAGAAAAAAAACTTTTTTTTTTTTTTTTTTTTTTACTATATCTAAAAAAAACAAAAAAATAACAAGCATTTTAAAAGAAAACAAATACACATTTCTCTTACTTTCTGTTAAAAACATAAAAAAACACCAGGACAATGCAAATGCTCACAAAATGACACCTTTTTGGAAAGTAGACACCCCAAGGTGATCTAATTTTTTTTTTTTTCAAATCTAATTTTACTGCTGGTTTATGGAAAAGAATAAATAATGCGGTATCGATGTGGTTAAAATATTGGACTTAATAATGGTGCAGATATAGTGCATCATTAAAGTGTATCTAGACCCCAAAACAAAATGTAAAATATTTCAGCTAGACAATCCTGAAATATAGTTTGATAATTTAGTGTTCTTTTTTCCTTTATTTTGACCTTGTGATTTTTCAATACTCTTTACCAGACCACGCTGTCCAACAAATGTGACAGAGGGCTAAGACAGTCCATTTAACACTGGCAGTGGTGCTTACAACGGTTAGCTTTTATTTATTTCGTTTAAACCTTTACCCCAAGTGGAAAAATACCTTTTTTGTATCTGCTTCAAAAAAATAAACAGAAATCAGCCTTTATTTGTTTGTTAATTTGTTATCTCTATAGCTGCCTGATCACTTTTACAGTAATGAGAAAGGCTTCCAACCAGGAAGCTGTCACTTCCCAGTTCACAGCTGTCATTCCTCGGCTATAGTAGTCAAGGATGCAGCTAATCGAGCATGATCTGCACTTCATGAACTGAATTGGTGGCAAGGGAGACATGGGAGGTCTATTAGACCCCTGATGTCTTCATAAGGAGAACCTGTCACCTGCCAATCCTATCACATATATACCTTGTTAGCTCCTCTGCAATAGTAATAAAGTTAAATGGAACACATGTATGTAAAGAATGATTGTGCAAAACATGAGAGCAATAATTATAGGGCCTTGGCTAACTCTAAACATATACCTTGTAAAGGTTTTTAAAATGTCAACTATTAAAAATTTTAGGTACCATATTTTTTTCCAAATCACTGGTGCACACAATTTTGAGTTTTCCCACGTTTGGAATCTATTTACTCAACACAACTGCATATTATACATTTTACCAAAAATAGGTATTATTTTGTGGTTGTGTGCACTAAAATTCATTGTATTGATTTTTTTTTCTAAATATAGGCATTTGATAAACAATTGCTCAAATGCCTTGCAGCATAAAAACATGCATCTGCAACCATCGTGTTCCACAGGACATCTGCTTTCAGAAAATGTAAAACGTTTGTTAATTCTAAGCAGTTTTCCAGCAAAAAATGCTGGTTTTAACATGTGTGTGAAAAATTAAAAAACTGCTACAGATGCAAAGGGTTAAAGAGGAACCCTGATAGGTTTTTCTTGTTTTCTTCTTACCTGCAAGGTAAAGGCATAATGTGCTAGTATGCATCACATACTAGCATATTATATGACAATTACCTTCAAAGGAAGCCAGCGCTGTGCCCACTGCAGGCAGCATCCATCTTCGCCTGTGTTCCTTCCAGGGCCACAGATCCCGACTGTGTGACTGGCCGGAGCCGCGTGATGTCACTCCCGAGCATGCATGTGGGAGCCATGGCACTCACTTCTGAAGAAACGGCACGGGTGGCCTTTCCTTCAGAGCTCATGCGCCAATGACATCATCGGTGCTGTATACAGTAAATATCCCCTAAACGGCGCATGTTTAGGAGATATTTACAGTACCTATACAGTGCCTTGAAAAAGTTTTCACACCCCTTGATATTTTCCACATTTTATCATGTTACAACCAAAAATCGTAAATGTATTTTATTGGGTGATAGGTCAACACAAAGTGTCACATAATTGTGAAGTGGAAGGAAAATAATAAAAGCTTTTCAATATTTTTTACAGATAAATATCTTAAAAGTGTGGCGTGCATTTGTATTCAGCCAATACTTTGTAAAACCACCTTTCGCTGCAATTACAGCTGCAAGTCTTTTTGGGTATCTCTCTACCAGCTTTGCACATCTAGAGAATGACATTTTTGACCATTTTCTTTTGCAAAATAGCTCAAGCTCTATCAGATTGGATGGGGAGCATTAGTGAACAGCAATTTTCAAGTCTTGCCACAGATTCTCAATTGGATTTAGGTCTGGAATTTGACTGGGACATTCTAACACATGAATATGCTTTGCTCTAAACCATTCCATTGTAGCTCTAGCTGTATGTTTAGGGTCTTTGTCCTGCTTGAAGGGGAACCTTTGCCCCAGTCTCAAGTCTTTTGCAGACTTTAAAAGGTTTTCTTCTAAGGTTGCCCTGTGTTTGACTCCATTTATCTTCCCATCAACTCTGAACAGCTTCCCTGTCCCTTCTGAAGAAAAGCATCCCCACAACATGATGCTGCCACCACCATGTTTCAAGGTGGGGATGGTGTGTTCAGGGTGATGTGCAGTGTTAGTTTTCTGCCACTCATAGCGTTTTGCTTTTAGGCCAAAACGTTAAATTTTGGTCTCATCTGACCAGAGCACCTTCTTCCACATGTTTGCTATGTCCTCCACATATCGCAAACTTCCTATGGCTTTCTTTCAAAGAGTGGCTTTCTTCTTGCCTCTCTTCCATAAAGGCCAGATTTGTGGAGTGCAAAACTAATAGTTGCCCCGTGAACAGATTCTCCCACCTGAGCTATGGATCTCTGCAGCTCCTCCAGGGTTATCCTGGGTTTCTTGGCTGCCTCTCTGATTAATGCTCTTCTTACCCATCCTGTCAGTTTAGATGGACGGCCATGTCTTGGTAGGTTTGCAGTTGTGCCATTCTCTTTCCATTTTTGGATGATGGATTGAACAGTGCTCCTTGAGATATTTTTTTTTATAACCTAAACCTGCTTTAAACTTCTCCACAACTTTATTCCTGACCTGTCTGGTGGGTTCCTTGGCCTTCAGGATTCTGTTTGTTCACTAAGGTTCTCTAACAAACCTCTGAGAGCTTCACAGAACAGCTGTATTTATACTGAGATTAAATTACTCACAGGTAGACTCTATTTACTAATAAGGTGACTTCTGAAGGCAATTGGTTCCACTAGATTTTATTTAGGGTATCAGAGTAAAGGGGGCTGAATACAAATGCATGCCACAATTTTCAGATAATAATTTGGAAAAAATTTGGAAAACCATTTATCATTTTCCTTCCACTTCACAATTATGTGCCACTTTGTGTTGGTCTATCACATAAAATCCTGATAAAATACATTTAGGTTTTTGGTTGTAACATGACAAAATGTGTAAAATTTCAAGGTGCATGAATACTTTTTCAAGGCACTGTAGGTAAGCCTTATTCTCGGCTTACCTATAGATACAAATTACACAGGAAGACAGGTCATACATGTACAGGGAGAAGGAGGTGAAAGAAATAAAGGCACTAAACATAAGGTACTTGTTTGAGCTAATAATACATACTTGAATAGAATATTTTCAATTTAAACCATGGTTTATTTTAATGTACACAGAGTTGCTCTGATTGGCACTGTGAATTTTGCCTGTTATCTGTGCTGGCTAATAACAGCATGGCCATACAAATTGTCACAAACCCGTTATGCTCACAAGTAGCAAACATAGTGCAGTTTTCAAATGGTGTTCCAGAAACACATGACCATCTCATTGTTTTAAAATTTAAGGTGGAAGTAAGATGATTAAATAAATTATAAACATGAGAATTTAAAAGACTAAGTAATTGTATTAATATGTGCAATCGTTTTAAAAACAGTTAGTGCATTTATCATATCTGTACATACAGTAGGAGCACACATTTTTGTCACATTGATATTGCTTATCAACCTTTATGTCTACAGTCTCTATATCTTGTGCAGAGGGACATACTTCTTTTACAACTAGGGGGACACAACTCTGAACACTCCTAACTGTGAGACCTGGCTGTCACTGACAACTCCAGGTCCCCACTAGTGATGAGCTTCGAGTTCGAGTTGAACTCATGTTCGACTCAAACATCGGCTGTTCGCCAGCTCGCCGAGCAGCGAACAATTTGGGGTGTTCTCGGCAAATGTGAAAGCTGCAGAACACCCTTTAAAAGTCTATGGGAGAAATCAAAAGTGCTAATTTTAAAGGCTTATATGCATGGTATTGTCATAAAAAGTGTTTGGGGACCTGGGTCCTGCCCCAGGGGACATGGATCAATGCAAAAAAAAGCTTTAAAAACAGCCGTTTTTTCGGAAGCAGTGATTTTAATAATGCTTAAAGTGAAACAATAAAACTGTAAAATTCCTTCAAATTTCATACGGGGGGGGGGGATGTCTATAGTATGCCTGTAAAGGGGCCCGTGTTTCCCCTGTTTAGAACAGTCTGACAGCAAAATGACATTTCAAAGGAAAAAAAGTCATTTAAAACTACTCGCGGCTATTAATGAATTGTCGGTCCGACAATACACATAAAAGTTCATTGATAAAAACGACATGGGTATTCCCCACAGGGGAACCCCGAACCAAAATTTTTTTAAAAATTGCGTGGGGGTCCCCCTCAAAATCCATACCAGACCCTTATCCAAGCACGCAACCTGGCAGGCCGCAGGAAAAGAGGGGGGGACAAGAGAGCGCCCCCCCCCTCCTGAACCGTACCAGGCCACATGCCCTCAACATTGGGAGGGTGCTTTGGGGTAGCCCCCAAAACACCTTGTCCCCATGTTGATGGGGACAAGGGCCTCATCCTCACAACCCTTGCCCAGTGGTTGTGGGGGTCTGCGGGCGGGGAGCTTATCGGAATCTGGAAGCCCCCTTTAACAAGGGGACCCCCAGATCCCGCCCCCCCCGCCATTTCACAAAAAAACTGTCAAAGATGTTAAAAATAAAAAGAGACAGTTTTTGACAATTCCTTTATTTAAAGTCTTCTTTTTTCATCTTCTTTATTCTATCTTCTTTCTTCTATCATCTATCTTCCTTCGGTTTCTTTCTCCATCTTCTTCTTCTGGTTCTTCTGGTTTTTCCTCCGGTGTTCTCATCCGGCATCTTCCTCCGCGGCGTCTTCTTCCCTTCTTCTTCTCGGGCCGCTCTGCATCCATGATGGGAGGCTCCCGCTGTGTGACACTTCACATCTTCTGATGGTTCTTAACGGAGGGCGGAGCCACCCGGTGACCCCGCTCTCCATTATTTAAGAACCGTTAGAAGACGAGAAGTGTCACACAGCAGGAGCCTCCCATCATGGATGCGGAGTGGCCTGAGAAGAAGGGGAGAAGACACAGCGGAGGAAGATGCCAGACGAGAACACCGGAGGAAGAACCAGAAGAAGAAGATGGAGGAAGAAATCGAAGGAAGATAGAAGATGGAAAAAAAAGACTTTAAATAAAGGAATTGTCAAAAACTGTCTCTTGTCATTTTTGAGAGTTTTTTTGTGAAACTTTTGTACCCCCTTACCATTTCACACTGGGGGGGCGGGAGCTGGGGATCCCCTTGTTCAGGGGGCTTCCAGATTCCGATATGCCCCCCGACCGCAGACCACCACAACCACCGGGCAAGGGTTGTGGGGATGAGGCCCTTGTCCCCATCAACATGGGGAAAAGGTGCTTTGGGGGGCTACCCCAAAGCACCCTCCCAATGTTGAGGGCATGTGGCCTGGTACGGTTCAGGAGGGGGGGCGCTCTCTTGTCCCCCCTCTTTTCCTGCGACCTGCCAGGTTGCGTGCTCGGATAAGGGTCTGGTAAGGATTTTTGGGGGGACCCCACGCCATTTAAAAAAAAAATTGTCACAGGGGTCCCCTTAAAATCCATACCAGACCGGTATAGATTTTGAGGGGGACCCCACGCCTTTTTTTTTTTTTTTTTTAATTTTGGCCAGGGTTCCCCTTAATATCCATACCAGACCTGAAGGGCCTGGTGTGGAATTTAGGGAGACACCCACGCCATTTTTTTTTTTTTTTTTAAATTTTGGTTCGGGGTTCCCCTGTGGGGAATTCCCATGCCATTTTTATCAATGAACTTTTATGTGTATTGTCGGACCAACAATTCATTAATAGCCGCGAGTAGTTTTAAATGACTTTTTTTCCTTTTGAAATGTCATTTTGCTGTCAGACTGTTCTAAACACGGGAAACATGCGCCCCTTTACAGGTTTACTATAGACACCCCCCAGGTACGAAATTTAAATAAATATTACACTTTTATTGTTTCACTTTAAGCATTAATAAAATCACTGCTCCCGAAAAAACGGCTGTTTTTAAAACTTTTTTTTACATTGATCCATGTCCCCTGTGGCAGGACCCAGGTCCCCAAACACTTTTTATGAAAATAACTTGCATATAAGCCTTTAAAATTAGCACTTTTGATTATTCATGTTCGAGTCCTATAGACTTTAATGGTGTTCGCGTGTTCAAACTAATTTTTTGCCTGTTCATATGTTCTGGTGCGAACCGAACAGGGGGTGTTCGGCTCATCCCTAGTCCCCACTAAGAAAGAAGGACATAATTATCTAGCTGACCCCCGGCAGGTGGTATTGCATGGCCTAGTATCAGCTCTTATGTGAGTACTCTCAGTTATGGCTGTTTATTTGTTCATCATGATCTTTAATCCCTCTACCCCTCCAGTCTGTGGTTATATTAAACTATAATGGTGATTTTTTTTATCCCCATTTTAGTATATGGATGCACTTGCTCCTGATGAGTGGATAGAAGTCCACAAAACGTCGTAGAGCTTATTTTGTTGCATCCATCTCATATCCATGATTCTAGATGTTTTTTGTTGCTCTACCACCCTGATATAATGTTATGCCTATTCCATTTGGGTGACCGTGATGTGACTATAATATAATATAACTGTGAATATAACATTTACTTTCTGTGTCACGTTGGTGACTATCCTCAATATGTGTGTTAAAACTTTTCTATTTTATATGCCAATGTGCTATTATGTGTTTATATGGGTTGATCCATGCCCTATCTTTGGTCTAATAAAGAATACAATTTTTTACTTATGTATATGGTTTTGTCTGGCTCTACCCCACAGACCTCATCTAAAGTCCCCCCCCCCCCTTTTATAAATACAAATAAGGAACCAATCAGCTTGTAAGGTAAACCAGATTTCCAGAAAGATAGTGCAGAATTACTCATGCGCATGTGCATTGTGCCACTCGTACTTCAAGGCAAAAGGGCAACATCAGACATACTGTGACAATTTGACGCGTATACGCGCATTCCTGTACATAACAATTAGCCTGCGCACTTGGCTCCCAGCAGCCTATTTAAACTGATGAGTCACTGAGAGAATTTGCTGAATGGTCTTCAGCTTGTCCCTTGAGAGTTGATGCGCTATATTTGCCTACCCGTATACAACCTGGCTTCTCCTTGGACTTCGCCTCTGCTTGCTGCCTTATACCTTCTCATCTTATTACCCTTGACCTTGACCTGATTACTGGACTCTCCTTTGCCTGCTAAATCAGTACTGCATTGCCCAGCTGTTACTGACCTTGGCTTGCTTGCTAGTCTTCTCTTGTCTGTTGATTCTGTACTGCTTTGGTGTCCGTTTATGAAGCAGTGATCAGCGGTGATCCCAAGGATCGCCACTGATCACAGTCCATAAACAGTTTATCAAACAGTGATAATCGGGGGAGAACATGTTTGAACTTGTTCTCCCGCCGATTATCTCTACACACGGAGAATCCCCCATGAATGACTCAGTAACGGCCAGTTTATGAAGCGGTGATCTCAGCGCTTCACTGGCGATCTGAGTCAAAATTCACACACCCAGGTCCACCAGCTCAGAGGTGGTGAATCGGGGAGTGAAGAGAGAATCTGGGGGGATCTGAGGGGGGAGAAGGAAGTTTTTTAACTTCCTTATGCCTCGTTCAGACCCCCCAACACTGTAAGCATGTCCCCCTGTCATATTTATGTGTATACATATATATACATATATACATATAATGTGTATATATATATCGTGTGTGTGTGTATATATAATGTGTGTGTGTGTGTGTATACATATGTATTTAATGTAGGGGGACTCGTTATTTTATTAACAGTAATCCACGCTGTCTGTCCGTGTATTGAGCGGTGATAATTTATCACTGCTTAATAAACTGACATCTCGGTATTCTGGTGCTGTAATCTCGTAAAGTCTCACGAGATTCCAGTATCAGGGGCCGTTCTCCACTGTTAGAAGCATTTGTAGATCATTTCACTCCTCCAAAGGTGAAGCAATCTACACCGCTTCATAAACAGGCACACAGAGGAGAAAAATCTTCACTGTGAATGCCGGAGAACGAAGCAGTGAATAGATTTCACTGCTTCATAAACGGACACCTTTGTCTGGTTGTTACTAATCTTGGTCTGCTTCCTAAAACGTACTCTGCCTGCTGAATCAGTCCCACGCTGCTTGGCTGACTTCTGCCTGCTTCCCAGCTTCCTCTACTACCTCCTACTCAGATGCCAAGCTGTTTCTGCATCTCCCCTGAGGACTGCAACTGACAATTCTACCCACTTTTATTTGCACTTTTTTGCCCTTCTTTTTAGTCTATACATTTGAGCGGGGATTTTAGTAAAGCATTGCATAAATCAAAAGCCTTATAAACATATATGTATTATATGTAAAAATTATTTAGTTGGTCAAATTGTCAAATAATTCAGTTGCGTTATTATAATAATAACTTAGCATACCGGCTCTGCTTAATTTTGTCCGGATATTGAGGCATCAACAACCTTTGGTCATGAAAAGAAATATGAAAAATTCTCTCAGTGACACATCAGTAAAAGTATATAACCAGTCAAGCATTTACTATAAAACACTCACATTTGATGCTGGTAATTCTTAATTCAGATATGTGTATTTATTTTATTTAAATATTCAATAAATAGTTCAGCTATTTAATGTCAATGTTTTGGTTACAAGTCTACTGCAATTTTGCTTTAGTTAAGAAACGTTTTTGAAATTTCACACTCACAACAGAAATCACTCATCCTCTGCCAAACTGGACTGCAGGCAAGGTGTTTATCTCTTATTTTTGATTGATAGGTAATCATATCTGTTATTAACAGTTTTGGAAACTGTTGAAACTTTGTAAAACTTATTTAAAATCATTTTCATGTTTGTGAAAATGTTGGCATGATAACATGGGCACATCAAAGACTTATGGGTAAAATTATAGTGCCGCTATTTGAATGCTACAAATAACATAATTGTGGTCTGAGACATTTAAATATAGCCTATGAAGGCATGCAAAACCTAAACCGTGTGTGACATACTTATATACAGTATCTCACAAAAGTGAGTACACCCCTCACATTTTTGTAAATATTTTATTATATCTTTTCATGTGACGACACTGAAGAAATGACACTTTGCTACAATGTAAAGTAGTGAGTGTACAGCTTGTATAGCAGTGTAAATTTACTGTCCCCTTAATATAACTCAACACACGGCCATTATTGTCTAAACCACTGGCAACAAAAATGACTACACCCCTAAGTGAAGATGTCCAAAATGGGCCCAATTAGCCATTTTTCCTCTCGGGTGTCATGTGACTCATTAGTGTTACAAGGTCTCAGGTGTGAATGGGGAGCAGGTGTGTTCAATTTTGTGTTATCGCTCTCACTCTCTCATACTAGTCACTGGAAGTTCAACATGGCACATCATGGCAAAGAACTCAAGTGACAATGAGGCTATGTCAACTCAGAAATAAAGGGCAGGGAAAATTGCCGTAGGTAAAACCAGATGTTTGTTTATTTAAATATAAAAGCAGTATTGCTTTTAAGGCGTATACAAAATTCAATTAAGAAATTCAATAGGAAATGGGGCCGGCCAACAACAATACAAATGCCCGTGCAAACGGGACTTGGACAGCGCGATGGCATCAACACATCTCTCCACCTGACGCGTTTCATCTCTAATTGGACGTTGTCCTGGGGCACGGGCAGTGTACTGACACACCGCTTTCTATAGTATACACAAACAACAAAGCCTCATTTTGAATCTCAGGTAGCTGATGCTGTAAACACCATTTTGAATGTGGGAAAATCCAAAACCCAACCTGGAAGTCTTACAGAGAGTTGAAAACGCTTGGATAGAGAGCGAGAGCAACAATCAAAGCACTCGCCACTAAACCAGCATACCCACCACAATGGAACTACCAAAATGGGCTCAAAAGATGACTTGCACATTCAGTAAGCATAAATGATACTAAAAACTATAATACTCAAACAGCTAACTTTATAAACAAATTGACACACATAACCTAAAAATATTGTAGCATGCCATCCACGTTTGTGGCTAAATGTTATCCACCGTGGATGGGAAACAACTTTAATGTCACTATCAAAGGCCACACGTGAGGAGAGAGCAACCAATTATAACAAAATCGGTCAGTCATCTCCACTGTGAGTAAATTTAGTGAGCATTATTTCAAAGGCTGGTTACCCTTCAAAATACCACCAAAAAAGAAGATTTTTTCTTTTAAGGGCTGCATTGAAAACTAGGTGTATCATATGACCCCTCACATTATAGGTGTGATACCCTAAAAGGGACATTGCAGGCCATATGGACAGATCTGCCGATATCATCGAAATTGATCGAAAACCTCCACAATGATTATTCCCAACAAATAATGTTTAAAAACTTGATGTACTATATTTATATACTGTATATCATATGACACCTCACATTAAAGGTGTTATACCCGCTAGGGGGCATTGTAGCCATTGTGGACAGATCGGCCGATAACATCGAAATCAATTGAAAGTCTCCACAGTGAGTACTCATAAAAAATAATGCCTGAAAACTTAATGTGCTATATTAAAAAACGTAGGGGCAAGGGTAGAAAGAGAAAACAAAATTGAACCTATCTAATACCAACTCAAGATATATATTGCTCTGATAAGGGTAAAATATTTGTTTATGCTGAGTTGGTATTCAATAGAGACACATCAGTAAAAGTATATAACCAGTCAAGCATTTACTAGAAAACACTCACATTTGTTGCTGTTAATTCTTAGCTCAGATATGTTTATTTATTTTCTTTTAAATTTTCAATAAATAGTTAGTTCAACTATTTGATGTCAATGGCTTGGTTACAAGTCTACTGCAATTTTGCTTTAGTTAAGAAACGTTTTTGAAATGTCACACTCACAACAGAAATCACTCATCCTCTGCCAAACTGGACTGCAGGCAAGGTGTTTATCTCTTATTTATGATTGATAGGCAATTGTATCTGTTATTCACAGTTCTGGAAACTGTTGAAACTTTGTAAAACTTATTTAAAATCATTTTTATATTTGTGAAAATGCTGGCATGATAACATGGACACATCCAAGACTTATGGGTAAAATTAGAGTGCTGCTATTAGAATGCTATAAATAATATAATTGTGGTCTGAGACATATAAATATAGCATATGAAGGCATGCAAAACCTAAACTGTGTGTGACATACTCTTATACAGTATCCCACAAAAGTGAGTACACCCCTCACATTTTTGTAAATATTTTATTATATCTTTTCATGTGACAACACTGAAGAAATTACACTTTACTACAATATAAAGTAGTGAGTGTACAGCTTGTATAACAGTGTAAATTTGCTGTCCCCTCAAAATAACTCAACACACAGCCATTAATGTCTAAACCGCTGTCAACAAAAGTGAGTACACCCCAAGTGAAAATGTCCAAATTGGGTCCAATTAGCCATTTTCCCTCCCTGGTGTCATGTGACTCGTTAATGTTACAAGGTCTCAGGTGTAAATGGGGAGCAGGTGTGTTAAATTTGGTGTTATCACTCTCACTCTCTCATACTGGTCATTGGAAGTTCAACATGGCACCTCATGGCAAAGAACTCTCTAAGGATTTGAAAAAAGAATTGTTGCTCTACATAAAGATGGCCTAGGCTATAAGAAGGTTGCCAAGACCCTGAAACTGAGCTGTAGTACGGTGGCCAAGCTCATACAGCGGTTTAACAGGACAGGTTCCACTCACTACAGGCCTCACCATGGTCGACCAAAAAAGTTGAGTGCACGTGCTCAGCGTCATATCCAGAGGTTGTCTTTGGGAAATAGTCATATGAGTGCTGCCAGCATTCCTGCAGGGGTTGAAGGGGTTGGGGGTCAGCCTGTCAGTGCTCAGACCATACGCCGCACACTGCATCAAATTGGTCTGCATGGCTGTCATCCCAGAAGGAAGCCTCTTCTAAAGATGATGCACAAGAAAGCCCGCAAACAGTTTGCTGAATACAAGCAGACTAAGGACATGGATTAAATAAAAAATGGATTGCGCTCTTAAAATGACATGTTAACCAAATATGCAAACATAAAACAAAATAAATGAATAAAAAGAATTGAAAAAGTCATTATAGAAAGTGAAAAAGTCTCAAACAGTGAAGCATGTGAAAAGACTTGCTTGGCTGACATCCCTTCTGGCTCTAGAGCCTGCTTGCTGTTTTACTACGTTCATCTCCGGCTTCCTGACGTTTGGCTTGTCTGACTATCCGTTCTGGTTCCTGAACTCTGGCTATGGTTTGACTATGTTTGTTCTATTTACTTTTATTATTAAACAAGTGTGATTTAACTGTACTTCTGTCTCGGTCTGATTTCATGGTTACTGACACAAGGTGACCACTGCCTTGCTAAAGAAGTTAAGGATAAAGGTGATGGACTGGCCAAGTACTTCTTCAGGCCTCATCCCCACAACCCTGGCCAGTGGTTTTGGGGGACCCCCAGATCCCAGCCCTCCCCCCTGTGTGAAATGGTAAGGGGGTAAAAGTACCCCTACCATTTCACTAAAAAACGGTCAAAAATGTTAAAAATGACACGAGACAGTTTTTGACAATTCCTTCCTTTATTTAAATGCTTCTTCTTTCTTCTATCTTCTATCTTCCTTCAGTTTCTTCCTCCATCTTCTTCTTCTGGTTCTTCTGGTTCTTCCTCCGGTGTTCTCGTCCGGCATCTCCTCCGAGGCATCGGCGTCTTCTTTCCTTCTCCTCGGGCCGCTCCACATCCATAATGGCATGGAGGGAGGCTCCAGCTCTTCTCTTCATCTTCTTCTCTTCATCTTCTTTTCAGATCTTTTCCTCTTCTGACGGTTCTTAAATAATGGGGCGCAGGGCCACCCGGTGACCCCGCCCCCCTCTGACTTGACGGGACTTCCCTGTGGCATTCCCATGACGCCACAGGGAAGTCCCGTAAAGTCACCGTGTGTCAGAGGGGGGCGGGGTCACCGGGTGGCCCTGCCCCCCCGTTATTTAAGAATCGTCAGAAGCGGAGAAGCGTCACACAGCGGGAGCCTCCCTCCATGCCATCATGGATGCGGAGCGGCCCGAAAAGAAGATGAAGAGAAGAAGATGAAGAGAAGTGCGGGAGCCTCCCTCCATGCCATCATGGATGCAAAGCGGCCCGAGGAGAAGAAGGGAAGAAGACGTCGATGCCACGGAGGAAGATGCTGGACGAGAACACCGGAGGAAGAACCAGAAGAAGAAGAAGAAGATGGAGGAAGAAACTGAAGGAAGATAGAAGATAGCGGAAAGAAGAAAGAAGAAGCATTTAAATAAAGGAATTGTCAAAAACTGTCTCTTGTCATTTTTAACATTTTTGACATTTTTTTGTGAAATGGTAGGGGTACTTTTGTACCCCCTTACCATTTCACACAGGGGGGAGGGCCGGGATCTGGGTGTCCCCTTGTTAAAGGGGGCTTCCAGATTCCAATAAGCCCCCCGCCCGCAGACCCCCACAGCCACCGGCCAGGGTTGTGGGGATGAAGCCCTTGTCCTCATCAACATGGGGACAAGGTGTTTTGGGGGGCTACCCCAAAGCACCCTCCCAATGTTGAGGGCATGTGGCCTGGTACGGTTCAGGAGAGGGGGAGCTCTCTTGTCCCCCCTCTTTTTCTATGGCCTGCTCAGATAAGGGTCTGGTATGAATTTTTGGGGGACCCCACACCGTTTTTTTTTTTAAATTTTGGCGTGGGGTTCCCCTTAAAATCCATACCAGACCTGAAGGGTCTGGTATAGATTTTGAGGGGGACCCCACGCCATTTTTAAAAAAAATTTTGGCCGGGGTTCCCCTTAATATCCATACCAGACCCGAAGGGCCTGGCATTGAATTTAGGGGGACTCCCACGTCATTTTTTTATATTTTGGCTGGGGTTCCCCTTAATATCCATACCGGACCTGAAGGACCTGGTATGGAATTTAGGGGGACCCCCCACGTCATTTTTTTTTTTTTTTTTTGGCTCGGGGTTCCCCTGTGGGGAATTCCCATGCCGTTTTTATCAATGAACTTTTATGTGTATTGTCGGACCGGCAATTCATTAATAGCCGCAAGTAGTTTTAAATGACTTTTTTTCCTTTGAAATGTCATTTTGCTGTCAGACTGTTCTAAACATGGGAAACATGCGCCCTTTTACAGGCATAGTATAGACATCCCGCAGGTACAAAATTTAAAGGGATATTACACTTTTATTGTTTGACTTTAAGCATTAATAAAATCACTGAGACTTTAATAGCTGTGTGTTGAGTTATTTTGAGGGGACAGTAAATTTACACTGTTATACAAGCTGTACACTCACTACTTTACATTGTAGCAAAGTATCATTTTTTCAGTGTTGTCACATGAAAAGATATAATAAAATATTAACAAAAATATGAGGAGTGCACTCACTTTTGTGAGATACTGTAATTCCATTTCCATAAAATTTCATAGTATAATTTCTTCTTTGATGTCTCACTTGTTTTATCTCAGCTAGGGAAGAACCAGGTACTTTTGGTCTGAAGGGCAAGCACAACCAGCTGGTAATTTCACAGGGCTTCATGCAGGACTCTTTACCTAGTATACGTTTTCCATGGCTCTCTATAGGACTAAGTGATATTGCGGAGCATATGCACTGGTTGGTCAAGAAAAGTTTTAAAAAATGGTCACACAGCCCATATATTAACACTTTCATGCTACCTGTTAAACGTTAAGTCTCTCGTTGGAGATTCAACTTTTATGATCCACATTTCACCCATTAGTTATCCATAGGGATGGGCTGAACAACCCCCTGTTCAGTTCGCACCAGAACATCTCGAACAGGAAAAAAGTTCTAGCGAACATGCAAACTCCATTGTATATTAATGAAACTGGATCGTATAAGGACTATTAGTTGACACTAACAGAGATAAATGGGTAATATAAGCCTGAAGGTGTATAAGTGAACCATATAAATAAATCAAATATAAACTATTGATGAACACCTGAAGTGAAAGAGTGACAAAACAATATAAGTGTAAATAAAATGGAAAAAAAGGAACTACAGATCCCACCAATGGGGAGGAGCGGTTCTATATACGTGGACCAAAAATTATGTGGTGATATTCAACATCACAAAATTGTGTAAGCACGCAAATGAGATTAAGCGTGTGGTGAAAAGGTACAAAAAATATTTTTGGCATAAAAAATAGTGAACATATAAACTTCTAATGAAACTAATAGTCCATCTTGAACTTGATGTCACAAAGTCCAAATAATGCAATTAGGGACGATCAACAGCCACCAGGGTTGGTGATGAGGGGACATAAGATCCGAGGATGGCATCCACAAAAGAAGATATCAGACATCTATATGAAAGGGATAGGCATAAATACCCTTACCGGCAATGGTGGACTCCCAGCCAACGACTTGGGAGTCTAACAGGCTTGTAGTGGAGTGGGGGGAAAAGCTCCTGGTTCCCAACAGCTGAGGATGATGAAGGGATGACAACACTCACCGACCCAACTTCCTAAAGCATCGAAGATGTTAGTAGAGGGTACTTAAAGCAGATCCGGCTTCAAGGATGGGATGTCGGTCCTCAAAAGTAAAGGGAAAAAAACGGAGACTTCCCCATAGTGTAAATCAGCTTATAACAAGCTTTATTAAAAAAATGGTAAAAAACACTCTGGTTCTTTAAAAAGAAGTACAAAGTGGATAAAGCGCTAAAATTCAAATGGTGGCAAGACAGGCATAACAGACATCCCTTCATCATCCTCAGCTGTTGGGAACCAGGAGCTTTTCCCCCCGCTCCACTACAAGCCTGTTCGACTCCCAAGTCGTTAGCTGGGAGTCCACCATTGCCGGTAAGGGTATTTATGCCTATCCCTTTCATATAGATGTCTGATATCTTCTTTTGTGGATGCCATCCTCGGATCTTATGTCCCCTCATCACCAACCCTGGCGGCTGTTGATCATCCCTAATTGCATTATTTGGACTTTGTGACATCAAGTTCAAGATGGACTATTAGTTTCATTAGAAGTTTATATGTTCACTATTTTTTATGCCAAAAATATTTTTTGTACCTTTTCACCACACGCTTAATCTCATTTGCGTGCTTACACAATTTTGTGATGTTGAATATCACCACATAATTTTTGGTCCACGTATATAGAACCGCTCCTCCCCATTGGTGGGATCTGTAGTTCCTTTTTTTCCGTTTTATTTACACTTATATTGTTTTGTCACTCTTTCACTTCAGGTGTTCATCAATAGTTTATATTTGATTTATTTATATGGTTCACTTATACACCTTCAGGCTTATATTACCCATTTATCTCTGTTAGTGTCAACTAATAGTCCTTATACGATCCAGTTTCATTAATATACTTTGTTGCGCATACTGCCTTTCAGATAACATTCAGTTTGGCTTTGCTCAATAACGTACATTGTTTTAGCGCCACACTTATTTTTATATCTGGTTTACAATTTGTCTGATTGTTGTGTTGGCTGCTCTGCCCTCTGGTTGGCGCACTATTATTTTGCATTTTCTCATGCAAACTCCATTAAAGTCTATGGGACACGAACATGAAAAATCAAAAGTCCTCATTTTAAAGGCTTATATGCAAGTAATTGCCATAAAAAGTGTATGGGGATCTGGGTACTGCCATGGGGGACTTGTATAAATGCAAAATAAAGTTTTCAATAATATTGTTTTTAAAGGAGCAGTGATTTTATTGATGCTTAAAAGGAAACAATAAAAATGAAAAATTACTTTAAATATCGTGCCTGGGGGGCCCCTTAGTCTGCCTGTAAATGTCATTTAAACTTATTTGTGGCTGTAATTTATTGCCGGCTCCCAGAAATACAGATTTTAAAAAATGAAAAAAAAACGGCGTAGGGTCCCCCCAAAATTCATACCAGACCCATCTCCGATCATGAAGCCTGGCAGGTCAGGAAAAGGGGGGACATCCAAAATTACTAAATTATGTTTATAGTAAAACTTTAACGTTTTCCTTTTCTTATCTTTCCTCTGTGTTGAGAGGGGGAGGGGGCTCAGACCCTTTGCCCCCATTCCTCCCTAATTACCGTGTGGTACTACCAAGTAGTCCTGTTCCCATTCTCCTTTATTACCATGAAGTATTATGTGTGTCAAACAATTGTGATTTAATTAGTTAATTTATTTTATTTAGATTTAGGAGAGTGGGTGTATGGAAGGACAGCTGATTATAGCCTCCCATATTTCATCCCAAAACTGTGAAGAGAAAAAAAAGGGGGTAAGAAAGGGGAAAAGGTAAAGAATGAGTGAGGGGGAGGATGGGGAAGGGGAGGGGAAAGGGAGAGGCATGGGAGGGCTTCTAGATAACATTCTCATTGTCCATATAGCTCAGATAGATCAAGGATTGTTTGAAGTCTAGCCAACTTTTCCAAGTCCTGTAAAATTTTGATTCCAAATCCTTTTGTAAGTATGTTAGCTTATCCATTAATCTAATTCTGTCTACTTCCCTAAACCAATCCTTTATTGTCGGTATTTTCTTTGATTTCCATTGCTTCGGTATTAATGCTTTTGCTGTGTTTAACAGGAATAGGGCAATTGCGGTTCTATAATTTTTCCTAGAGTCATCTACTGCATGAAACAAACATTGCCAAGCGTCTTGCCTAATTTCAACCTTACTTATCTTCCTAATTGAGTGCAATACTTCCTCCCAATAGGGCCGAATCAAAGGGCTTTGCCCCCATATATGGACATGTGTTCCAGTTTCCCCGCATTCCCTCCAAAACAGAGGCGATGCCTCAGAGTTGATTTTAAACAATTTTGATGGAACATAATACCACTTGGTTAATAATTTGTAATTAATGTTGTCCTTGTGTCCGTTGAAGTCAAATCTATATATAATCCATAACTTTATGTTTCAGTTTTTCTGGTAAGAGCTGGTTCAATTAAATTTCCCAATTTTCCAAAAGACACATGGACCCACCATCTAAGGGATCAATCAACATCTTATATATTCTTGACATCCAATTTCTATTTATTCTGAGTAAAGGGATTTCAGTAAGGCATCCAAGAAATGCTGGAGTTGTCTGTATCTCCAAACATCCCATGGTGAATGGCCACATCTTTCTCTTAGTTCTAATAAAGAACAGAGTATATTTCCTTTTAAAACATCTTTTAATCTCAGACAGTCTGAAGTAGTCCATTTTAGATACAACTTGTTCTCTTTCCCTGGTGGGAAATAGTTTGTACTTGAGAGAGGCATTAAAGGACTACTCTGTTGCCATGATATACTTCTAAGTAATTTACCCCCGATCTTAACGTTTCTATTGTAACTGGAGCCAGTTCTTTAGCATGGCATCTATACTGTCTTGGTATCCAGATGATCTGGCCCAGAAATGATTTGCTTATATTTTCCTCCAGTGGCACCCATTTTTTTTTTGGGGAAGTATTATTAACCCAGTCTATTCTTCTTCGCAGCACTGCTGCCATATGGTATTTATCAAAATCTGGAAGAAGTAAGCCTCCATTTACTTTTGGTCTAGTCATTTTCTTAGGCACCCCAAAGCACCCTCCCCATGTTGAGGGCAAGCGGCCTGGCATGGTTCAAGAGGGGGGCACTCGCTCGTCCCACCATTTCCTGACCTGCCAGGCTGCATACTGGTATAAGGGTCTGTTATGGATTTTGGGGGGACACTATGCCAATTTTTTGGGCATGGGGGTTCCCCTTAAAATACATGCCAGACATAAGGGCCTAGTATAGATTTGGGGGGACCCCATGCCGTTTTTTTTCCTCTTAATTCTGTTATAGGGTTCCACTTAACCACTTCAATACAGGACACTTTCACCCCCTTCCTGCCCAGAGGAATTTTCAGCTTTCAGTGCTCTCACACTTTGAATGACAATTACTCAGTCATGCAACAATGTACCCTAAAAAATTTTTTGTTTTTTTCACACAAATAGAGATTTCTTTTGATGGTATTTAATCACTACTGGGTTTTTTAAATTTTTTTTGCGATATAAGTAAAAAAAGAGCTAAAAGTAAAAAAAAAACATTTTTTTTAGTTTCTATTATAAAATGTTGCAAATAAGTAATTTTTGTTCATAAATTTGGACCAAAATGTATACTTCTACACATCTTTGGTAAAAAGAACCCAAATTAGTGGATATTATTTGAAAGTTAGAGTCTACAAGCTATGGTGCAAATCATAAAAAATTCATCACACCTGATGTACTGACGGCCTACAGTATCTCATTTCTTGAGGCCCTAAAATGTCAAAAGTCAGGACAGTGCAAATACCCCCAAATAACCCATTTTTGGAAAGTAGACAGTCCAAGGTATTTAATAAGAGGCATGGTGAGTTTTTTGAAGTTGTAATTTTTCCCACAATTCTTGGGAAAATTAAGAAATTATATTTTTTTTACACAAAATTGTCATAATAACAAATTATTTCTCACACACAGCATATACAAACTTCCAATTACACCCCAAAATACATTCTGCTACTCTTCCTGAGTATGGTGATACTGATTGTGTGGGACTTTTTCACAGCCTGGCCACATAGGGAGGCCCAACATGTAGGGAGCACCATCAGGCGTTCTAGGAGCATAAATTACACATCTAATTTCATTCCTACCCATCACATTTTTGAAGGTCCTGGAGCACCAGGACAGTGGAATTACCCACAAAATGACCCCATTTTGGAAAGAAAAACCCCGCATATTCATATAACGTATATTCTTTGAGGCATGGGCTGCAGATAGGCACTCTGGTACTGTGATTGGCTGCAGATAGGTACTCGGATAGTCTAATGGGTTGGAAACAGGTGCTCGGGTACTCTGATGGGCTGCAGGAGGGAGGGAGTGTTCCTGCTGGCATCATTTTACAATGCGCCGGTAGGGAAGTGGTAAAAAACCATACCAGACCCAAAGGTTTCCCCCACGCCATTTTTTCCCCTAATTTTTTTATTTACACTCCTTTTTTTACAATTATTTTGGTAAATTTAGCTCACAGTGGGGAAGCCTGAACAACCAATTGACTGTGCGCTCGGTGGGCGAACATCCCACTAAGTGCCCAGAAAGTTCAGGTGTTAGGTGAATTCCTGAATGGGAGATGCTCAGGCCAAATTCAAGACAAACTTATCCTTGGCCCAAACCGTTCGGCCATCCCTAGTGGTGCTTGAACACTTTAACCCCTCACAGTTACTCTTGCTGTGTGCAGGTATGGGCCCCGCTGTTAAAAATTAGAAAAAAAAATGAAATGACATGCACCTGTCAAACAGGTGCAGAAAAATTGGGCCTTGGGTGTTGGTGGTGCCTGAACACTGTAACCCCTCACAGTTACTCTTGCTGGGCACAGGAATGGGCCCTGCTATTAAAAATGAGAAAAAAAACCCTGAAATTACATGCACAGGGCTGCTGTTAGAAATCATAGGGCCCTGTACAGCCTACCTGACAGGCTGTACGGGGCCTGTACAGGGTGCTTGGGTGCAATACTTTTGTGCTTGGTGCACTATAAACCATTTTATAATTGTTTTTTATTTTTAATAAAGAAAATAAGGGTGCAGCAACTGTGAAGAATTTTTGTACTGCTGCTGCCGCTTTAAAAAAATAAATAAAATAAATGTAAAAAAAATTAAGAAAGCCAAAAAAATAAATAGTGGTGACACAGCAGGAAGACCACCTGCAACTCCAAAGGAGGAATAGCAATTATGGAGACATTTTTTTTTTTTTTTTTTTAGCTGCAGGAAAAAAAAATGAAAAAAGCCCCCCCCCCCAAAAAAAAGAACCGCTGCTGACGCAGAAAGAGGAACAGAAGGGGGGACAGCAATTATGTCCTAAATATTCTTAGTGCTACAGCACCAAAAAAAAGATCAATGAAAAATAAATGGGATCAGTGGGGTGACACAGATGTGTTGTACACACCACCACTTCAGTGGCACCACTATACTGTGTTATTTAATACACTGCGCTATTATTCACTACACTGCACTGTTATTCACTGCACTTCACTGTGTTATGCACTACACTGCACTGTGTTATTCCCTACGCTGCACTGTTTTATTTCCTACAGTGCACTGTGTTTTGTCACTACACTATACTGTGTTATTCATACAACACTACACTGCACTGTGTTTTGTCACTATCCACTAACTACCTGCCTAATCTCCATTATCACACACTATACATGGCTGCTCTGTAAGCAGCCTTATATAGTGTGGGGTGTAGAATTAGCCCCTGAGCCATGATTAGCCAAAGGCACCCTGCCTTTGGCCAATCATGGCTCTCACAGTACATTGTGCTGTGATTGGCCCAAGCATATAGGTCAGGTGCATGCTTTGGCCAATCAGCAGCAATCAATGCACTGCGAGACCATTTGTTAGTTTGCTCAGCTTCGACATCCGGCCCAATACTAGTCATCCATCTATCCAGTGAGAGTACTGGTTATTTTCTGAGGTTGGTTAAGTTCCAGCAGTGTAGCTTAGTACAAAAATTGGAGAGGTAGAACCCATTGTGACAAAGGATCCAGTACAATGACACTGAAATTGCTTAGGCTGAATTCACTGTACATTGTGGGCTTATCAAAGTGTGCATTAGCTTCAGCAAGTCTGATGGATCCTGTTTACTTTCCTGGCTAGAGGATATCCAGCATCATCTAACCCTTTCTTCCCCAGTCTTACTGTCCCTGGTTTGCCTCTTTCATTCAGGAAGCTACGCACATCATCCTACTCCCGCATTTCCTTTTTTTATGTTTCTTTTCTATTCCATTGCCATTGTGGTTTTTTTATACATTATATATTCCTTCAGTGTCTAAAATGTTTTAGACAGAATTTATTTCTACCTCTCCTAATGAATGCCATCCTAAGCTTTTGTTTTCAGATCTATTCTTTTTGAATCTTGGTAAGCTCAGCCTAGCTAGTTAAATGACTTCCAATAAATATGTTTATCTTTTGATCCCACCTCCTTTCTCTTTTACATTTTTGTATTATTTTATTATATTTGTTCCTGTCCTTCACCTTTCCCATTACAGCTTTTTTTCCTAAGCAGTTATTTCTATTTTTTTCTAATCTACTGTATGCATGCTGTCTTTTGTGCTCAGGGTTTGTACACTCAGGCACTTGTAGGCAGCTTTTTTCAAAGACAAACTTTTTCCATCAACATTTTTAATTTGTTTCTGACACAAATGTATTTCACATTAAACACATGAAGCTTTGTGAAATGTTTCAGCTACCATTGAATTTCTGATTTTGATAGCTCGGACTCCAGACAATACAAATTCAGAGGTAAAGCTATTCATCTGTGTCTACTTTTTGCCATTTGGATGCACTTTTAAAATGGAAAAATATAATTCCAAACAAATATTTTCACATTAGAACAGGACATGTTGTTTTTTTGTGACACACAACTGACACCTCACATAATGCATTTTGATCCAGCATGCACAATGCCACAACCTTAACCTCAGAAGCCTTTCCTGAAAGAACATTGCTGATTTCTTATTCTGAAAATGTTAATTGCCTGGCTATCATGCTAGCCCTCTTGATCAGAACATTGTTCCCCAAACCCAAAACAAAAATAAAGATTAGGATTTTCCTAATCCTAATTTACCATATCTGAACTCAAAAAGAAAAAAAAAAAAGAAAAAAAAACTGTCCAGTCCTTAGATGTGGAGGCCACATTATTTTAAATCTGTGAATAGCGCACTTCCTAAATTGGTAGTGATGAGCTGAATTCAGTTCAGGATGGGTGTGATAAATGTTACTGAAGTTCAAGTGCGGAATGCAAACCTCATTGAAGTCAATAGTAACTGAAAGTTAAAAAAAACAAAAAAACATTAAAGGCCATTTTCTAGGCTAATAGGCAAAGTATTGTCAAACAAATCAATAAATCACTATTAATCTGCACTTAAAAATAATAATGAATAAAACAATCAGTGAATATCAATGGGCTGATGCTGCTACAAGGCATTAAACCAATATGGGATGTTATGATAGTTCACAGCGTTACCCTTAATATTTTTTCTTAATTGAACACAAAAATTTATGTGAACACAATATCCATTAGAAATAAAGCTCAAACATATATCCAGTGTCTCAATAATGCAGTCACTGCAATAAAGTCAGTAAATAAAAATAAAGTCAGTAAAGTCAGTAAATAAACTAAATCTGTCCCACTACACAGTCCATTTAATGAAGTGCTAGTGCTTATATCCAGTGCAATCTTATAATCATCTGTGATGGTATGCTATACAGTACATGTTATATATATTGGCTGGATGGGAGAGGCACCGATGTTGGTGGATGTATCTGTACACTCTCCTGCATCAGTCGCTCGTGCATGCTCTCTCTGTACACAGGACACAGAAAATTACTGATCATGGAATCAGGCTGCTGTGAGCAGCCCTGGTACCATGTGATACCTGTGACCAATCACAGCAATCACAGTAGTAAGCAATGCTGTCAACCCTGATTACCCTCCAGAGTAGTACAGTGTCACTATGGTGACACTGCACTGCTCTCGTTACTATATATATATATATATATATATATATATATATATATATATATATAGTATGTAAAAATATACAATACAACTATTTCAGCGTCCCTGATCACCACCACACCAGTTACAATGTCCCTTATCATCGCCACACCAGTTAGCCTTTCAAAGCCTTTACAGGTTACCACTTTAGATTTACAGAGGAGGTCTACTGCAAAAATTACTGCCCTCGATCTGACCTTCGCGGTGGTACCTCACATGCATGGTGCAATTGCTGTTTATGTTTGACGACAGACCGCCGCTTGCGTTCGCCTTAGTGCAAGAGCAGGGGGTGACAGGGGTGCTTTTTTTTTTTTTTTTTTTTTTTCTTTATTATTTTTTTGCTTTTTTATCTTATTTTTAAACTGTTCCTTTCATTTTTTTTAATCATTTTTATTGTTATCTCGGGGAATGTAAATATCCCCTATGATAGCAATAGGTAGTGACAGGTACTCTTTTTTGAAAAAATTGGTGTCTATTAGACCCTAGATCTATCCTCTGCCCTCAAAGCATCTGACCACACCAAGATCGGTGTGATAAAATGCTTCGCCAATTTCCCAATGGCGCTATTTACATCCGGTGAAATCTAAGTCATAAAATACTCGTAGCTTCCGGTTTCTTAGGCCATAGAGATGTTCGGAGCCACTCTGGTCTCTGATCAGCTCTATGGTCAGCTGGCTGAATCACCGGCTGCATTCTCAGGTTCCCTGTTGAGACAGGAGAGCCAGAGAAAAACACGAAAGACGGTGGGGGGGCATTCCCTCCCACGGCTTGTAAAAGCAGTCTAGAGGCTAATTAGCTGCTAGGATTGCTTTTACATGAAAGCCAACCGCTGGCTGAAAAGAATGATACCAAGATGATACCTAAACCTGCAGGCATCATTCTGGTATAACCACTCAAAATCGTGAATGGCGTACCTGAAGACAAAAAAATGGTTAACAATGGTTAACAATAAAGCACAGTAAACAGTAAAGTATAAATAATTACATACCTGAAAAACAAACATGATAAAACATAATAACAATAACAATAAAACATTGCAGAATAGAATACAGTAAAAAAGAGCAGAACAATAGAGAGAGAGAATAGAGAGAGAGAGAACAATAAAACGACAACTATTTTTTTTTATTTTATATATTTTTTTTTTTTTACACTTTTTTTGTAACTAACTTTTATAACTGTAACCGGTTCCAGGTTCGGGTCTCTCAAAATGCGATGGGACCCTGTGAAAGTGTGCCTAGTATGTGCAATGCTGAAAAGAATGATACCAAGCTGATACCTAAACCTGCAGGCATCATTCTGGTATAACCACTCAAAATCGTGAATGGCGTACCTGAAGACAAAAAAATGGTTAACAATAAAGCACAGTAAACGGTAAAGTATAAAAAATTGCATACCTGAAAAGCAAACATGATAAAACATAATAACAATAAAACATTGCAGAATAGAATACAGTAAAACAGAGCAGAACAATAGAGAGAGAGAATAGAGAGAGAGAGAGAACAATAAAACGACAACTATTTTTTTTTATTTTATATATATATATATATATTTTTTACACTTTTTTTGTAACTAACATTTATAACTGCAACCGGTTCCAGGTTCGGGTCAAAATGTGATGGCATCTTGTGAGACCCTGTGAAAGTGTGCCTAGTCTTTGCAATGCTGTACCCTACACTAATATTCAACTAGTGCATGGTAGCGTTCAAAACATTCACCAATGCAAAAACCAGGATTGTCCGGACAGGAGGGACAATAATAGCGGGTGTCACGCCTATATCCGCGCTTGCTGCAGACACAACATCTTTTTTGGGGGGTTCGTTGGGTAGGGGTACTCGGGAGGACATAAAGAAAATGCCTCTCGTGCAGCCGACTGCACTTGGTTGGGGATGTGAATGGGGGAAGTACGGGCACTGCAGAAGTGGTGGGTTCCCAATTAGGATTGGCGAATGCAGCAGGAAGGGCATTATGGGCACGACGGGCCTGTGTTTGTCTTTTTTGGTGGCAGCGGGACACTACTTGTGCCTACCACCTCACCAGCTTGAACTGCACTTATGGGACTCGCCACGTCACCAAGTGTTACTGCAGTGCTGGTTTGACTACGACCGGGGTGTACTAGGCCACTGGTGCTTGCCAGTTCACCAAAATGCTACAAAAAAAACTGTTAACGCTGCAGTTATGCGTTTAGTGTTTTGTAAGTGACAGTGATCGATCGATACTGCACTTGGGTGGGCTGGGCCGGGTGGAGGGGCAAAACGCAGGTTCTAGCAGGTATCTGGGCTGATCCCGCTAACACTGCGTTTTTGGGAACCCTAAACTGCTGGGGACGCCAGTATAGATCTGATCAGATATTGATCCGATCAGATACTATACCACTAAGGGAGGCGTATGCTGCGTGCGTGGGTGTTAGCGGTACTGGCGCTAATCTGACGCTGCCTGGGGCGACGCATATCACCGCCAGGCGATCAGGGGGCTAAACATTTATTCGGTAATAAACGGCGCAGTGCCCTGACACTGCTTGGTGTCAGTTTGTGACGGGGGGGTGATTGGGGGGCAATCGGGGGGGAGGGATCAGGGTGTTTTGTGTGCCTGGTATGTTCTACTGTGTGTGTTTGTGTTTTACACTCACATAGATGTCTTCTCTCCTCGGCGCCATAACGGAAAATACCGAGCCGAGGAGAGATGACATCACTTCCTTTGCTGCTGTTTAGCATACAGCAGCAAAGGAAGATTCTCATTGGCCGGCGGCGATCGCGAGGGGGGGCCATGAACGGATGGCCCCCCCTCACCTCCGATCGCCGGGGGACAAAACAGGACCGCCTCGGGCACCCCCCACCCGCGGGAAGCAAATCATGTATATGTACGTGATTTTGCCTGCCCGTGCCGCCTTGCCGACGTACATCGGCGTGAGGCGGTCCTTAAGTGGTTAAAGTTAAAAAAAAGTGAAATATTCCTTTAAATATCATACCTGGGGGGTGTCTAAAGTATGCCTGCAAAGTGGCGCGCGTTTCCCGTGCTTAGAACAGTCCCCGCACAAAATGTCATTTTTAAAGGAAAAAAAGTCATTTAAAACTGCTTGAGGCTTTAATGTAATGTCGGGTCCTGGCAATATGGATGAAAATCAGTTAGACAAACAGCATGGGTATCCCCCAGTTCATTACCAGGCCCTATGGGTCTTGTATGGATACTAAGGGGAACCCCACACGTAAATTAAAAAAAGGAAAGGCGTGGGGCCACCAAACCCTATATACTCTGAACAGCAGTATACAGGCGGTGCAAACAAGACAGGGACTGCAGGTTTGTTGTTAAATAGAATCTGTTTGTAATTTTGAACTGGTAGTAATATCAAAAATTGTAATTACACGCCCCTGTTAAACAGGGGCTGAAAAATTGGGCCTTAGGCACTGGTGGTGGCGCCCAGAACCAAAAATGTTCTTACAAGCTATCAGCGTGATCATTGAGGAGGAAGAGGATAATTACTCAGGATAGTCACTCAGCATCAGCATAGGCAGTCTTTGAAGGGATCTGAGATTTCCAAAAAAATGATTCGGTTACATCAGCATCAGGTGCTTGGTAGCTGGTGGTGATCCAAGACTGATTCATTTTTATGAAGGTCAGTCGATCGACTGAGTCGGTGGACAGACGCACCCTGTGATCGGTTCCAAAGCCTCCAGCAGCACTGAATGTGCGTTCTGAAAGAACGCTGGATGCAGGACAGGCCAGTAGCTCAATTGCATACTGTGCAAGCTCTGGCCAGTGATCCATCCTCAAGACCCAGAGAATTTTCGGTGGGAAAGGTGTCCAAGTCAGATCTTGCTCCTAGGTATTCCTGCACCATGTAAAACAGACGCTGGCGATGGTTGCTGGACCAATCATACCTTGGGGCTGCGGACCAAAAAATTGTCTGAACTCATCGGTCAGACGGCCACCTTCTCCACCGCTCCTTCTTTGACTGACCGAAGCCTCAGCAACACGTTGTCCAGAAACAGGAGTTTGTAACCTCCCAGTCTCTGGGAACGCGTTGCACAGACCTTTCTGCAAGGCCTCCTGAAGATGTTTCATCCTCTGCTCCCTTTGCGATGGCAAGATAAGGTCTGCAACCTTACCCTTGTAACGTGGATCAAGGAGGGTTGCCAGCCAGTATTGGTCCTTCTCCTTGATACCACGAATATGAGGATCCTTACGCAGGCTTTGCAGGATCAGGAAGGCCATGCAGTGTAGGTTTGCTGAGGCATTCGGTCCGGAGTCCTCTGGGTCACTAAGGACGACATGGTCCACAGCCAACTCCTCCCAGCCACGTACAAGTCCATGTGTTTCTTGGGACTGATCCCTTAAAGACTGCTGCTGATGCTGAGTGCACGGCTCCACCAACTCTATACTGACACAATCCTCCTCCTCCTCCTCGTCCTCTTCCTGTGTGATCGGCGGGCACGCAGGAACACTGCATAAAGAGGGCCTTGAGAGCTAAGGAAGTCCTCCTCTTCCTGCCTCTTTTCTGCCTCAAGTGCCCTGTCCATTATTCCACGCAGCGTGTGCTCCAACAGGTGGACAAGGGGGACAGTGTCACTGATGCATGCACTGTCACTGCTCACCATCCTCGTGGCCTCCTCAAATGGTGACAGGACAGTGCATGCATCCCTGATCATGGCCCACTGGCGTGGGGAAAAAAAAACAAGCTCCTCTGACCCTGTCCTGGTGCCATAGTCGCACAGGTACTCATTGATGGCCCTCTGCTGCGTGTGCAGCCGCTGCAGCATGGCCAACGTTGAGTTCTACTTGGTGGACATGTCACAGATTAGGCGGTTCTTGGGCAAGTTAAACTCCTTTTGGAGGTCTGCCAGCCGAGCACTGGCATTATATGACTGGTGGAAATGCACACAGACTTTCCTGGCCTGCCTCAGGACATCCTGTAAGCCTGGGTACCTGCCCAAGAACCGCTGCACCACCAAGTTAAGGACATGAGCCAAACAGGGCACATGGGTCATTTGTCCCTGTCGGAGGGCAGAGAGAAGGTTGGTGCAATTGTCGCAAACCACCATTCCTGCCTTAAGGTAGCATGGCGTCAACCACCTCTGAACCTGCCCCTGCAGAGCTGACAGAACCTCTGCCCCAGTGTGGCTCCTGTCCCCCTAGCACACCAGCTCAAGCACCGCATGGCATCTTTTGGCCTGCATACTTGCGTAGCCCCTTGAACGGCTACGGAGCACCGCTGGTTTCGAGGACAAAGCACAGGAAGAGGCCATGGAGGAAGAAGAAGAGGAGGGGGTGGAGGAGAGAGGTGTGTCACAATCATTAGTAGTGGCATTTTGGAGTCGTGGTGGTGGAACAACCCCCAACACTACTGCACCTTGTCCTGCATCCTTCCCAGCTGCCAGCAAAGTCCCCCAATGCGCGGTGAAACTTAGGTAATGTCCCTGTCCATGCCTGCTGGACCATGAGTCAGCGGTAATATGCACCTTACCACTGACCGCCCTGTCCAGCGAGACCAAGACATTGCCTTCCACATGCCGGTAGAGAGCCGGAATCGCCTACCGTGAGAAAAAGTGGCGTTTGGGTACCTGCCACTGAGGAACCGCACATTCCACAAACTCACGGAAGGGGGCAGAGTCTACCAACTGAAAAGGCAGCAGTTGAAGTGCTAGCAATTTTGCCAAGCTAGCATTCAACCGCTGGGCATGTGGATGGCTGGGAGCAAACTTCTTTCGGCGCTGCAGCAGCTGGGGCAGGGAAATTTGCCTGGTACAATCTGACGTCGGTGTACCGAAAGCAGATTGCCCACAAGTACTTGGCTGTGACACACCTAATTCTACACCTTCATTCCTCTCAGTGCAGGTCTCAGAGAGGACTGAAGGTATAGTGGGGTTGGAGATCTCAGCTGATGAGGAGCAAGGAGAGGTCCTCTTTGTTCTTTGGTGTGGGTCTTTTAGATACGCTTGCCAACGAACTGCATGGCAGGTCAACATATGTCTGGTCAAGCATGTGGTGCCCAAGCGGGAGATGTTTTGGCCACGTGAAATACGCTTGAGACATATGTTGCAAATAGCAGCAGTGCGATCTGATGCACTCATCTCAAAAAAAGCCCACACCAAAGAACTTTTTGAATAACGCGCATAGACTGCAGCGCCCTGCACATGCGGAGCTTTGGGGTGTGATGCAGTCAGTGTGCTGCCCTTAGGCTGGCCCCTGGAGGGCATCCTGCCTCGTTGGTGATGTGCCGCCTCCTCCTCCTCCTCCTTTCTCCTATCAGGCACCCACATTGAGTCAGTGACCTCATCATCCCCTCCCTCCTCATCACTGGAGCAAGCCTGGCAGTATGCTGCAGCAGGGGGGAGCATGACTGCCAGATTGCTGTCCCTCTTGGGCACCCCCTCTGTCCGTGCTCACGTTACTGCCTTCATCTAGCTCAGTATCATCATCAGAGCCTTCCAAACGCTGGGCATCCTCCTGGAGCATGTACCCAACACTGTGGTCAAACAGTTTAAAGGAACTCCTCAGGAGGACATGGTGGGGCTAGGGAAGGAGTCACTGATGACATTGAGCCGAGGGAAGAGGCCGCTGCTTTGCCAGACAAAGTACCCTGAGCATGGGTGGGAGAGGATGAGGAGGATGAGGACAGCTTGGTCATCCACTCGACCAAGTCTTCCGCATGTTGCGGCTCAACACGGCCAGCTGCCGAAAAAAAGCGTGTCCCGCGGCCACGTGCTGATGAGGATGCACCATCTCCATGACCAGCACTGTTGCCTCTAGACACAGAGCCTGCTTGCCCTCTTTTATTGACTTGTGACTGTCTGCCTCTCCTTGTTGGCCTTCCAGACATACTAATGGCCTGTAGCTGCACTAAGCTGGGATATAAATATATATATATATATATATATATATATATATATATATATATATATATATATATATATATATATATATATATATATATATATATATATACAGTAATGTACTGATACTGCAGCTAGCAAAATCTACTGCCTGCCTGTAGTATGAGAACAGCACCAATCTTCTACAGGTAGCTTTAGGTGAACACTGTGCAGAGCTCGCAAAAAAATAACTTGTAGGTTTAGCTGTACACTGTGAGGAGGGCGCACTACACTAACTTGTAGCTTTAACTGAACACTGTGCAGAGGTCCAACTACACTAACTTGTAGTTTTAGCTGAACACTGTGAGGAGGACACACTACACCAACTTGTAGCTTTAGCTGAACACTGTGAGGAGGACAACTACACTAACTTGTAGCTTTAACTGAACACTGTGCAGAGGTCGCACTACACTAACTTGTAGTTTTAGCTGAACACTGTGAGGAGGACGCACTACACTAACTTGTAGCTTTAGCTGAACACTGTGCAGAGGTCGCACTACACTAACTTGTAGTTTTAGCTGAACACTGTGAGCAGGATGCACTACACTAACTTGTAGCTTTAGCTGAACACTGTGCAGAGGTCTCACTACACTAACTTGTAGTTTTAGCTGAACACTGTGAGGAGGATGCACTACACTAACTTGTAGCTTTATCTGAACACTTTGCAGAGGTCGCACTACACTAACTTGTAGTTTTAGCTGAACACTGTGAGGAGGACGCACTACCCTAACTTGTAGCTTTAGCTGAACACTGTGCAGAGGTCTCACTACACTAACTTGTAGTTTTAGCTGAACACTGTGAGGAGGATGCACTACACTAACTTGTAGCTTTAGCTGAACACTGTGCAGAGGTCGCACTACACTAACTTGTAGTTTTAGCTGAACACTGTGATGAGGATGCACTACACTAACTTGTAGCTTTAGCTGAACTCTGTGCAGAGGTCGCACTACCCTAACTTGTAGCTTTAGCTGAACACTGTGCAGAGGTCTCACTACACTAACTTGTAGTTTTAGCTGAACACCGTGAGGAGGATGCACTACACTAACTTGTAGCTTTAGCTGAACACTGTGCAGAGGTCGCACTACACTAACTTGTAGTTTTAGCTGAACACTGTGAGGAGGATGCACTACACTAACTTGTAGCTTTAGCTGAACACTGTGCAGAGGTCGCACTACACTAACTTGTAGTTTTAGCTGAACACTGTGAGGAGGACGCACTACCCTAACTTGTAGCTTTAGCTGAACACTGTGCACTACACTAACTTCTAGTTTTAGTTGAACACTGTGCAGAGGTCACACTAAACTAACTTGTAGCTTTAACTGAACACTGTGAGGAGGACGCACTACACTAACTGTAAATAGTCTAGCTGCCTGACTGTGGTACTAATAGGATCAAAAGAACCCCAGCAATTTTCTTCAGGTTAAAAGATAGAAATTGCGCTAGGTGCATAAAAATAGTGATTAAGTAAAAAGGAGTACAAAGGTCCTGCTGCTGTGCACTATAACCCCGATATGAGGGCACCAGAAGACTAAATATAATTTGAAGAGTGCAGCGCTGGACATGTGAAGTGAATGGTGAAGTGTTATTAAACCATGTACTAAAATTAAATGAACAATAATGACTTATAAAGGTAATGGATTACTAATGACCATAAACATATAATAAAAAATGGTGAATTACCTATAACCATAGGCATATGACATTTCAAAAAAAACTCCTTAAAATAGAACTTTTAGAAGTGCATATAAGTCCAAAGCAATAGTAGCAGTGTGCTGCCCTTAGGCTGGCCCCTGGAGGGCATCCTGCCTCGTTGGTGATGTGCCGCCTCCTCCTCCTCCTCCTTTCTCCTATCAGGCACCCACATTGAGTCAGTGACCTCATCATCCCCTCCCTCCTCATCACTGGAGCAAGCCTGGCAGTATGCTGCAGCAGGGGGGAGCATGACTGCCAGATTGCTGTCCCTCTTGGGCACCCCCTCTGTCCGTGCTCACGTTACTGCCTTCATCTAGCTCAGTATCATCATCAGAGCCTTCCAAACGCTGGGCATCCTCCTGGAGCATGTACCCAACACTGTGGTCAAACAGTTTAAAGGAACTCCTCAGGAGGACATGGTGGGGCTAGGGAAGGAGTCACTGATGACATTGAGCCGAGGGAAGAGGCCGCTGCTTTGCCAGACAAAGTACCCTGAGCATGGGTGGGAGAGGATGAGGAGGATGAGGACAGCTTGGTCATCCACTCGACCAAGTCTTCCGCATGTTGCGGCTCAACACGGCCAGCTGCCGAAAAAAAGCGTGTCCCGCGGCCACGTGCTGATGAGGATGCACCATCTCCATGACCAGCACTGTTGCCTCTAGACACAGAGCCTGCTTGCCCTCTTTTATTGACTTGTGACTGTCTGCCTCTCCTTGTTGGCCTTCCAGACATACTAATGGCCTGTAGCTGCACTAAGCTGGGATATAAATATATATATATATATATATATATATATATATATATATATATATATATATATATATATATATATATATATATATATATATACAGTAATGTACTGATACTGCAGCTAGCAAAATCTACTGCCTGCCTGTAGTATGAGAACAGCACCAATCTTCTACAGGTAGCTTTAGGTGAACACTGTGCAGAGCTCGCAAAAAAATAACTTGTAGGTTTAGCTGTACACTGTGAGGAGGGCGCACTACACTAACTTGTAGCTTTAACTGAACACTGTGCAGAGGTCCAACTACACTAACTTGTAGTTTTAGCTGAACACTGTGAGGAGGACACACTACACCAACTTGTAGCTTTAGCTGAACACTGTGAGGAGGACAACTACACTAACTTGTAGCTTTAACTGAACACTGTGCAGAGGTCGCACTACACTAACTTGTAGTTTTAGCTGAACACTGTGAGGAGGACGCACTACACTAACTTGTAGCTTTAGCTGAACACTGTGCAGAGGTCGCACTACACTAACTTGTAGTTTTAGCTGAACACTGTGAGCAGGATGCACTACACTAACTTGTAGCTTTAGCTGAACACTGTGCAGAGGTCTCACTACACTAACTTGTAGTTTTAGCTGAACACTGTGAGGAGGATGCACTACACTAACTTGTAGCTTTATCTGAACACTTTGCAGAGGTCGCACTACACTAACTTGTAGTTTTAGCTGAACACTGTGAGGAGGACGCACTACCCTAACTTGTAGCTTTAGCTGAACACTGTGCAGAGGTCTCACTACACTAACTTGTAGTTTTAGCTGAACACTGTGAGGAGGATGCACTACACTAACTTGTAGCTTTAGCTGAACACTGTGCAGAGGTCGCACTACACTAACTTGTAGTTTTAGCTGAACACTGTGATGAGGATGCACTACACTAACTTGTAGCTTTAGCTGAACTCTGTGCAGAGGTCGCACTACCCTAACTTGTAGCTTTAGCTGAACACTGTGCAGAGGTCTCACTACACTAACTTGTAGTTTTAGCTGAACACCGTGAGGAGGATGCACTACACTAACTTGTAGCTTTAGCTGAACACTGTGCAGAGGTCGCACTACACTAACTTGTAGTTTTAGCTGAACACTGTGAGGAGGATGCACTACACTAACTTGTAGCTTTAGCTGAACACTGTGCAGAGGTCGCACTACACTAACTTGTAGTTTTAGCTGAACACTGTGAGGAGGACGCACTACCCTAACTTGTAGCTTTAGCTGAACACTGTGCACTACACTAACTTCTAGTTTTAGTTGAACACTGTGCAGAGGTCACACTAAACTAACTTGTAGCTTTAACTGAACACTGTGAGGAGGACGCACTACACTAACTGTAAATAGTCTAGCTGCCTGACTGTGGTACTAATAGGATCAAAAGAACCCCAGCAATTTTCTTCAGGTTAAAAGATAGAAATTGCGCTAGGTGCATAAAAATAGTGATTAAGTAAAAAGGAGTACAAAGGTCCTGCTGCTGTGCACTATAACCCCGATATGAGGGCACCAGAAGACTAAATATAATTTGAAGAGTGCAGCGCTGGACATGTGAAGTGAATGGTGAAGTGTTATTAAACCATGTACTAAAATTAAATGAACAATAATGACTTATAAAGGTAATGGATTACTAATGACCATAAACATATAATAAAAAATGGTGAATTACCTATAACCATAGGCATATGACATTTCAAAAAAAACTCCTTAAAATAGAACTTTTAGAAGTGCATATAAGTCCAAAGCAATAATTTATCGTGCAATGTGAGTAAACATATAGAATTACAAAAAGCCTTGAAATTGATGCTTTTAAAGTGCAAAAAATGTCCAAAACAATAAATTTCCGTGCGATGTGTATTTCAAAGGTGCATCTTCGATAATCGGTGTTGCCCACCACCAGATAGGTGAAAAATTAGAGGCTTACCAGAAAGCCTGTGACCGCCCTTATTCAGGGGGGTCAAAACAGGCTTAGTAGATATGGGAGGACCACCACACGGATACTCCGTTTGATAGATGGATCAATGGGCCAGGGCTCCTTGCCAGGTAATTCTCCAGCCGACAACCACTATGAATACTCTCCCAGCTCCCGTCCTCTCCTGGGGCAGACTTGAAGCTTCCACAGATTCAATATAGGAAGATGTAATATGTAGTGCCAAAAAGAGATAAAGAAAGAAAAGCTCCGCTGGTGCAGATAACTTCGAGTTTCTTTTATTGGCAAAAAATTGCGGTATCAGGCATTAAAAACAATGAAAAACGAGCAGAGTAAAAGAAACGACATTACCGCCGTTTGTTTAAAAATCGCGCATGCGCGGTGCGTGCAATGTTGTGACCCTACGGCCGTTTCGTCACAACTGACGTCATCAGGGGTACGCACCGACGCACGCGCATGCGCATTAAATACACAGGCGTCTAGACGGAGGACGCTATGATTGGTTCATACTAGGCTGTGCTTCATATAGGAAATCAGCTGTAAAGAGACCTGCCATAGACATGAACCTCTCTGACCACTTAAGCGAAGGGAACGTCAAGCTGTTAAATTACATCTTGATAAAGCAACAGCATATAAACTCTCAACCGGTGCCATCTAGTGGTTTTTTTTGGGAATTACACCAAAAATCCAACACATAACCAGGCTACATTATAAAAATTGTTAAAGTGGATTGATTAGTTAATTAAAAAATTATGAAAACCTATATATATATTAATACATTTGTTATTGTAATACCCGCAGACATCTATGATGTTGTACGGCTAAAAATGATCCAAACAAAAAACATAATATAAAGGAAGGAAATAGAACTGAAGCTTGTTAATGCCCATTATGAAAACAATGACATAGCCTACTCCTTACAATAATTCTAGAATAATAATAAGGTAAAAAAATGAAAAAAAATATAAAAATACTATCCCTATTCAAAATGGAAGTTAAATTAGTATATAGAGAATAGATATACCTGAATGGGACATCAACTTCTCCACCAACCTCAACTTTCAACTGTTGTTGATAAAACAGTTGATGTCCCACTCTATATTTAAACCATTCGGGGCATGGGAACCAAGCCTAAAGATCCAGTTGGTTTCTGATCTTGATATGGTTCGCTTCCCATTGCTGCCTCGCCAGTGTGGAACATATTTTTCTATCCCTATGAAGGTAGTACCACTAGGGTCTCTATTGTGCACTTCGTCATAGTGTCTAGAGACACTATGTTTATCGAACCCTTGTTTGATATTAGTGATATGCTCCCCCAACCTTACACTGAGTTTCCTGGTGGTGCGTCCCACGTACTCCAAACCACAGGGGCACCTGAGGAGGTACACCACACACTTGGAGGCGCATGTTATGAGAGAGTTAATAGGGTAAGTGACTCCTGTGCCTGCTGATGTGAATTCTGTGAGCCTTCTTTGGCATACCACGTTCACTTTACAAACCCTACATCTTCTACAGGGAGAAAAGCCCTTTAGGTCGCCAAAGAAGGTCGAACGCTGAGGTGGGTCGGGGACATTAGGTGCCAGAGTGTGCCTTAAATTCATAGCCCCTCTAAATAGGATACGGGGATTATTAGGTAGTAAAGGGCCAAGGACACGGTCGTTTTTAATAACTGGCCAGTGTCTTTTAATGATTCTCTTAATGGCCCAGTGTTGGCTGGAATAAGTGGTGAGAAAAGCCAAATTAAAGTCCTCACCGTTGTTGACCTGAGGGGGTTTATCTCTTAGAAGTTCCGTACGCTCTCTATTTCCGACTTCCGCAATTAAAGTTTCTAGCATAGTTGCCTCATAGCCTTTATCCAGGAACTTCAATTTGAGGGATGAAGCCTCTCTAAAATACTCATCCAGATTCGAACAGTTCCGCCTCAAGCGTAAAAATTGGCCCTTAGGGACAGCGGATAGCCACGATTGATGATGGCAAGAGTTAAGGGGAATAAAACTGTTCCTATCGGTAGATTTGAAGAAAGTGGATGTAGTAATTCTCCCATCCACTATAGTGATTAATAGATCCAAAAAATGGATCTGTGCCGAGCTAGCCTCATGAGTCAAAACTATACCTCTATCATTTCCATTCAAGGAGAGGAGGAAGTTGGACAAAGATTCAGAGTCGCCGTCCCAAATAAATAGGACGTCGTCAATGAATCTTCTCCATATAACCAGCTGGGAAGGTTTATCACAGAAAACCACGTCCTCTTCCCATTTGGCCATGAAGAGGTTAGCCATAGATGGAGCGAATTTCGCTCCCATGGCCACTCCCCTTGCTTGTAGGTAATGCTTGTTATTATGCCAGAAATGATTGTGTGCCATCGAAAAATCCAACAGCTCCATCACAAAATTACATTGTGTGATGGAGATGTTGGAGTCACGATACAAAAAATGTCGCACCGCTTCATGACCCAATCGATGGGATATGGATGTATAAAGCGACGCGACATCCGCCGTCACTAGCATATAAGTATCTTTCCACTCTATGCTACCCAATATATTAAGGACGTGTTTGGTATCCTTAAGGAAAGCGGGGGTGCCCATCACCAGTGGTTGCAGATAAAAATCAATATATTTACCAACTCGTGAAGTGATGGAATCTATACCACTGATGATGGGCCTTCCCGGAGGGTTAACCAGAGTCTTATGAATCTTTGGCAAGATATACATAACTGGCAATCTGGGGGCCAGAGGAATAAGGTGTTCCCTCTCCTTTTTATTGAGAATCCCCATATTGTACCCCTTGTCAATCAAACCTTTCAACTCCCGTTTAAAGCTGAGAGTTGGGTCAGATTGCAGGGGTAAGTAGGTGTCTGCATCAGAAAGGATTCTTTGCATCTCATTATTGTAGGAGTCTTTGTCCAAAATGACAATGGCTCCGCCTTTGTCAGCGGGGCGTATAATGATGTCTTTCCTTCTGCATAGAGCCTCAATACCAATTCTAACGTCATATTCAGGTTGTACTGTTCTCATTCTTAGGTTGGTTAAATCCTTTAGTACTAAATCCCTAAATATGGCGACATTCGGTGCTGAATTTCCAGGAGGGTTAAACAGTGATGCATTCGACAAACCCGAATGCACCACTGTGGAAGCCTCTCTGGCTAATTGTCTAGATGGATTACTTATAATATACCGTTTAATGTTGAGTTTACGAGTATATTTCTGCACATCTATGAATGTCTGGAATTTATTCAAATTCCGCGGTGGCACGAATTTTAAACCTTTATTTAAGGTGGAGAGTTCTTGTTTGGAAAGTTCTTTGGTACTTAGATTTATAATCCCATTCGTGTCTATAGCCTCCTTCTTTTTTGTGGGGTGAAGTTTCCTCCCCCCTCTGCACCCTCTCTTGCGTCGCCGTTTCGTTTGGTTCTTCCTCTGCCTACCACCTGAAAATCCCGTCTAAAGCGGTTATTTTCTTGTTGGCTTTGAGGAGGACCAAAGATATTTTGATTGTCATTTGGACTAGAAATGGATCCCTCCATAGTCCGTGCCAGAGGGGAAAATCTATTGCTAATTCCCCTTTCCTGACCTTGTTGTTCCCGTTCAGCTGTTCCTTCACCATATCTCTGTCTACCTCGATGGACTCTCTGGTTGCGGTGGTAATGCCCACCATCATATTCATAGTGGGCCTCATCGCCCCTATGTTGCCTCCAAGATGGAGATGGATTATGATGTGTTTGGGGGAGAGACCCCTTGCTCCGACCCCTACCTCTTGTTTGGTTAGGGTATTGCTGAATATCCCTACCTCTAGGGTGGGGAGAATTATGGGAGATCGTCGACTGATTCACTCTCCGGGGTTCCTGGGTAGAAGACATAGTGTGTGAGTTACTTGTAGTACTATTAGTGACCGGAGGTTCAGAGGAAGGAGGAATCTGCCATTTAAAGACTAAGTTATCTTTATAGTCTTTAGTGTCTCTATTGTATTTTCTCCTTTTTTTCTGTTTTTGTTCCATCTCCTCTTTAATTAAGATGGTTTTGAGCGCCTCTGATCTCCGGACATATTCCTGGTCATCCTTAAAAGGGGCTAATTTACTCCTAATAGTATTGATTTCTAAATCTAGCATTGTTAGTTTCCTTTTCTTCTTGGCTACCAAGAATTGTAAAAAACCGACCCCCGCCCCGTTAAAATACTTAAACCATTCTCCCAGCTCATTATCCTCTTTTTGGGGATTAACCTCCCACCTGAGGCTCCTTGGGACCATGTTTTCTTTTATGTATTCCTCTAAGTATGCTATATCCCATCTAGCATGTACTTCCGTAATAGTCAGATTTTTTAACCTAAGGAAGCACCCTGCCAAATCATCTCTAGGGTCCTCCTTACCGTCAAAGACACCCACAGTGTCAGTGACCACCTGAGATCTGTATTCAAAAATGTCCATTATGGACACACCAGCTGCAAAAACCGTATATCAAAAATACACAACAAAATTAAAAGATAGAAATTGCGCTAGGTGCATAAAAATAGTGATTAAGTAAAAAGGAGTACAAAGGTCCTGCTGCTGTGCACTATAACCCCGATATGAGGGCACCAGAAGACTAAATATAATTTGAAGAGTGCAGCGCTGGACATGTGAAGTGAATGGTGAAGTGTTATTAAACCATGTACTAAAATTAAATGAACAATAATGACTTATAAAGGTAATGGATTACTAATGACCATAAACATATAATAAAAAATGGTGAATTACCTATAACCATAGGCATATGACATTTCAAAAAAAACTCCTTAAAATAGAACTTTTAGAAGTGCATATAAGTCCAAAGCAATAATTTATCGTGCAATGTGAGTAAACATATAGAATTACAAAAAGCCTTGAAATTGATGCTTTTAAAGTGCAAAAAATGTCCAAAACAATAAATTTCCGTGCGATGTGTATTTCAAAGGTGCATCTTCGATAATCGGTGTTGCCCACCACCAGATAGGTGAAAAATTAGAGGCTTACCAGAAAGCCTGTGACCGCCCTTATTCAGGGGGGTCAAAACAGGCTTAGTAGATATGGGAGGACCACCACACGGATACTCCGTTTGATAGATGGATCAATGGGCCAGGGCTCCTTGCCAGGTAATTCTCCAGCCGACAACCACTATGAATACTCTCCCAGCTCCCGTCCTCTCCTGGGGCAGACTTGAAGCTTCCACAGATTCAATATAGGAAGATGTAATATGTAGTGCCAAAAAGAGATAAAGAAAGAAAAGCTCCGCTGGTGCAGATAACTTCGAGTTTCTTTTATTGGCAAAAAATTGCGGTATCAGGCATTAAAAACAATGAAAAACGAGCAGAGTAAAAGAAACGACATTACCGCCGTTTGTTTAAAAATCGCGCATGCGCGGTGCGTGCAATGTTGTGACCCTACGGCCGTTTCGTCACAACTGACGTCATCAGGGGTACGCACCGACGCACGCGCATGCGCATTAAATACACAGGCGTCTAGACGGAGGACGCTATGATTGGTTCATACTAGGCTGTGCTTCATATAGGAAATCAGCTGTAAAGAGACCTGCCATAGACATGAACCTCTCTGACCACTTAAGCGAAGGGAACGTCAAGCTGTTAAATTACATCTTGATAAAGCAACAGCATATAAACTCTCAACCGGTGCCATCTAGTGGTTTTTTTTTTTGGGAATTACACCAAAAATCCAACACATAACCAGGCTACATTATAAAAATTGTTAAAGTGGATTGATTAGTTAATTAAAAAATTATGAAAACCTATATATATATTAATACATTTGTTATTGTAATACCCGCAGACATCTATGATGTTGTACGGCTAAAAATGATCCAAACAAAAAACATAATATAAAGGAAGGAAATAGAACTGAAGCTTGTTAATGCCCATTATGAAAACAATGACATAGCCTACTCCTTACAATAATTCTAGAATAATAATAAGGTAAAAAAATGAAAAAAAATATAAAAATACTATCCCTATTCAAAATGGAAGTTAAATTAGTATATAGAGAATAGATATACCTGAATGGGACATCAACTTCTCCACCAACCTCAACTTTCAACTGTTGTTGATAAAACAGTTGATGTCCCACTCTATATTTAAACCATTCGGGGCATGGGAACCAAGCCTAAAGATCCAGTTGGTTTCTGATCTTGATATGGTTCGCTTCCCATTGCTGCCTCGCCAGTGTGGAACATATTTTTCTATCCCTATGAAGGTAGTACCACTAGGGTCTCTATTGTGCACTTCGTCATAGTGTCTAGAGACACTATGTTTATCGAACCCTTGTTTGATATTAGTGATATGCTCCCCCAACCTTACACTGAGTTTCCTGGTGGTGCGTCCCACGTACTCCAAACCACAGGGGCACCTGAGGAGGTACACCACACACTTGGAGGCGCATGTTATGAGAGAGTTAATAGGGTAAGTGACTCCTGTGCCTGCTGATGTGAATTCTGTGAGCCTTCTTTGGCATACCACGTTCACTTTACAAACCCTACATCTTCTACAGGGAGAAAAGCCCTTTAGGTCGCCAAAGAAGGTCGAACGCTGAGGTGGGTCGGGGACATTAGGTGCCAGAGTGTGCCTTAAATTCATAGCCCCTCTAAATAGGATACGGGGATTATTAGGTAGTAAAGGGCCAAGGACACGGTCGTTTTTAATAACTGGCCAGTGTCTTTTAATGATTCTCTTAATGGCCCAGTGTTGGCTGGAATAAGTGGTGAGAAAAGCCAAATTAAAGTCCTCACCGTTGTTGACCTGAGGGGGTTTATCTCTTAGAAGTTCCGTACGCTCTCTATTTCCGACTTCCGCAATTAAAGTTTCTAGCATAGTTGCCTCATAGCCTTTATCCAGGAACTTCAATTTGAGGGATGAAGCCTCTCTAAAATACTCATCCAGATTCGAACAGTTCCGCCTCAAGCGTAAAAATTGGCCCTTAGGGACAGCGGATAGCCACGATTGATGATGGCAAGAGTTAAGGGGAATAAAACTGTTCCTATCGGTAGATTTGAAGAAAGTGGATGTAGTAATTCTCCCATCCACTATAGTGATTAATAGATCCAAAAAATGGATCTGTGCCGAGCTAGCCTCATGAGTCAAAACTATAACTCTATCATTTCCATTCAAGGAGAGGAGGAAGTTGGACAAAGATTCAGAGTCGCCGTCCCAAATAAATAGGACGTCGTCAATGAATCTTCTCCATATAACCAGCTGGGAAGGTTTATCACAGAAAACCACGTCCTCTTCCCATTTGGCCATGAAGAGGTTAGCCATAGATGGAGCGAATTTCGCTCCCATGGCCACTCCCCTTGTTTGTAGGTAATGCTTGTTATTATGCCAGAAATGATTGTGTGCCATCGAAAAATCCAACAGCTCCATCACAAAATTACATTGTGTGATGGAGATGTTGGAGTCACGATACAAAAAATGTCGCACCGCTTCATGACCCAATCGATGGGATATGGATGTATAAAGCGACGCGACATCCGCCGTCACTAGCATATAAGTATCTTTCCACTCTATGCTACCCAATATATTAAGGACGTGTTTGGTATCCTTAAGGAAAGCGGGGGTGCCCATCACCAGTGGTTGCAGATAAAAATCAATATATTTACCAACTCGTGAAGTGATGGAATCTATACCACTGATGATGGGCCTTCCCGGAGGGTTAACCAGAGTCTTATGAATCTTTGGCAAGATATACATAACTGGCAATCTGGGGGCCAGAGGAATAAGGTGTTCCCTCTCCTTTTTATTGAGAATCCCCATATTGTACCCCTTGTCAATCAAACCTTTCAACTCCCGTTTAAAGCTGAGAGTTGGGTCAGATTGCAGGGGTAAGTAGGTGTCTGCATCAGAAAGGATTCTTTGCATCTCATTATTGTAGGAGTCTTTGTCCAAAATGACAATGGCTCCGCCTTTGTCAGCGGGGCGTATAATGATGTCTTTCCTTCTGCATAGAGCCTCAATACCAATTCTAACGTCATATTCAGGTTGTACTGTTCTCATTCTTAGGTTGGTTAAATCCTTTAGTACTAAATCCCTAAATATGGCGACATTCGGTGCTGAATTTCCAGGAGGGTTAAACAGTGATGCATTCGACAAACCCGAATGCACCACTGTGGAAGCCTCTCTGGCTAATTGTCTAGATGGATTACTTATAATATACCGTTTAATGTTGAGTTTACGAGTATATTTCTGCACATCTATGAATGTCTGGAATTTATTCAAATTCCGCGGTGGCACGAATTTTAAACCTTTATTTAAGGTGGAGAGTTCTTGTTTGGAAAGTTCTTTGGTACTTAGATTTATAATCCCATTCGTGTCTATAGCCTCCTTCTTTTTTGTGGGGTGAAGTTTCCTCCCCCCTCTGCACCCTCTCTTGCGTCGCCGTTTCGTTTGGTTCTTCCTCTGCCTACCACCTGAAAATCCCGTCTAAAGCGGTTATTTTCTTGTTGGCTTTGAGGAGGACCAAAGATATTTTGATTGTCATTTGGACTAGAAATGGATCCCTCCATAGTCCGTGCCAGAGGGGAAAATCTATTGCTAATTCCCCTTTCCTGACCTTGTTGTTCCCGTTCAGCTGTTCCTTCACCATATCTCTGTCTACCTCGATGGACTCTCTGGTTGCGGTGGTAATGCCCACCATCATATTCATAGTGGGCCTCATCGCCCCTATGTTGCCTCCAAGATGGAGATGGATTATGATGTGTTTGGGGGAGAGACCCCTTGCTCCGACCCCTACCTCTTGTTTGGTTAGGGTATTGCTGAATATCCCTACCTCTAGGGTGGGGAGAATTATGGGAGATCGTCGACTGATTCACTCTCCGGGGTTCCTGGGTAGAAGACATAGTATGTGAGTTACTTGTAGTACTATTAGTGACCGGAGGTTCAGAGGAAGGAGGAATCTGCCATTTGAAGACTAAGTTATCTTTATAGTCTTTAGTGTCTCTATTGTATTTTCTCCTTTTTTTCTGTTTTTGTTCCATCTCCTCTTTAATTAAGATGGTTTTGAGCGCCTCTGATCTCCGGACATATTCCTGGTCATCCTTAAAAGGGGCTAATTTACTCCTAATAGTATTGATTTCTAAATCTAGCATTGTTAGTTTCCTTTTCTTCTTGGCTACCAAGAATTGTAAAAAACCGACCCCCGCCTCGTTAAAATACTTAAACCATTCTCCCAGCTCATTATCCTCTTTTTGGGGATTAACCTCCCACCTGAGGCTCCTTGGGACCATGTTTTCTTTTATGTATTCCTCTAAGTATGCTATATCCCATCTAGCATGTACTTCCGTAATAGTCAGATTTTTTAACCTAAGGAAGCACCCTGCCAAATCATCTCTAGGGTCCTCCTTACCGTCAAAGACACCCACAGTGTCAGTGACCACCTGAGATCTGTATTCAAAAATGTCCATTATGGACACACCAGCTGCAAAAACCGTATATCAAAAATACACAACAAAATTTAAAGATAGAAATTGCGCTAGGTGCATAAAAATAGTGATTAAGTAAAAAGGAGTACAAAGGTCCTGCTGCTGTGCACTATAACCCCGATATAAGGGCACCAGAAGACTAAATATAATTTGAAGAGTGCAGCGCTGGACATGTGAAGTGAATGGTGAAGTGTTATTAAACCATGTACTAAAATTAAATGAACAATAATGACTTATAAAGGTAATGGATTACTAATGACCATAAACATATAGTAAAAAATGGTGAATTACCTATAACCATAGGCATATGACATTTCAAAAAAAACTCCTTAAAATAGAACTTTTAGAAGTGCATATAAGTCCAAAGCAATAATTTATCGTGCAATGTGAGTAAACATATAGAATTACAAAAAGCCTTGAAATTGATGCTTTTAAAGTGCAAAAAATGTCCAAAACAATAAATTTCCGTGCGATGTGTATTTCAAAGGGTGCATCTTCGATAATCGGTGTTGCCCACCACCAGATAGGTGAAAAATTAGAGGCTTACCAGAAAGCCTGTGACCGCCCTTATTCAGGGGGGTCAAAACAGGCTTAGTAGATATGGGAGGACCACCACACGGATACTCCGTTTGATAGATGGATCAATGGGCCAGGGCTCCTTGCCAGGTAATTCTCCAGCCGACAACCACTATGAATACTCTCCCAGCTCCCGTCCTCTCCTGGGGCAGACTTGAAGCTTCCACAGATTCAATATAGGAAGATGTAATATGTAGTGCCAAAAAGAGATAAAGAAAGAAAAGCTCCGCTGGTGCAGATAACTTCGAGTTTCTTTTATTGGCAAAAAATTGCGGTATCAGGCATTAAAAACAATGAAAAACGAGCAGAGTAAAAGAAACGACACTACCGCCGTTTGTTTAAAAATCGCGCATGCGCGGTGCGTGCAATGTTGTGACCCTACGGCCGTTTCGTCACAACTGACGTCATCAGGGGTACGCACCGACGCACGCGCATGCGCATTAAATACACAGGCGTCTAGACGGAGGACGCTATGATTGGTTCATACTAGGCTGTGCTTCATATAGGAAATCAGCTGTAAAGAGACCTGCCATAGACATGAACCTCTCTGACCACTT